>JAHDVF020000902.1:600000-821073 GCA_022606425.2 Lepidostoma basale | reverse complement strand
CAGTGCCATCTTGACGTAATAACAAGCCGCAGGGTTCGATTCAATGTGGCCGACGGAGGAGGCCATCGCCTCAGCTGTCACTTTAGCTGTCATTCGGTCGTACCTTTCATACAGATTTGTTACGATGAATCGATGTTTTTTAAATTATTTTTTAAATTGTATTCGATATATTTTAAGAATGCAAATGATTCTTCATGACATTCCTAGTAAACATAAAATTTCAATATTTATTAATAAAGCTTTACGAGCGAAATAATCGAGCCTGCAATCAAATCATGTGCATTACTTATTTTAATAAATCTGATTCGATGGAAAAAAATATGGAAAATAAAATAATGTTCATTGTAATATCTCAAAGAAATATTTTTATATAATTTTAATACTTCGCAAAATAATATTATATCATTTAATTTTTATGCAGAAATTGCATGACAACACGAATTATTTCAAAGTATCAAAACACCTAGGAATCCAATGTGAAAAAGTACATTTAATAAAATAAAAATAGTATATAAGAAAATAGTTCATCCAAAAGAGAAGAAAATATTTTTACATATTAAAGCATGTGCAATTGTTGTGTGTGAAATGGAAGTTAACAAGACTAATAAGTTGTCCGTCGTCCACTGCAGAACGTAAACCTTTCCCAACGCATGTCACCAGTCAGTCCTCCGACAAATATGGCCTGCTCACTGCCATTTCAGTCTGCTTACCTTCTAAGCCATCTCAGATACCTCGGTTCTTTGTCGAGTAAATTCATTTCTAGCTCTCAAACATGAAAAATTCTAACAAAATCGAAGCAAGAGCAGACACTGTCAGAACCAAACATCTCTTAAGAGTAGCAGAATTGAGAACATTGCGACTTATTGTGGGGAGAACTCTTAGAGATACAATAACCAATGAAGAAATTCGCAAATACTGCAAAATTGAAGACATAGTGAGTTGGAATAGGTAGAGAAGATGATTCTGGAGGGACCACATTGAGTGAATGAATTCAGGAAGAATTCCTAATATCGTGATACATGAGACTCCAGAGGGCCGTCGACCACCAGAACGACCACCAAAGAGATGGAGAGAAGGCTGGTCGTCTCCATCACAGGAAGAAAGTTGATATCCTGCATAAACAGATCACAAGATCTACAATCAGAAGAATAAGAAGATGAAGAAGAACATGAATATCGCGGGTTATGATATCATATGGAAGCTTTATTAAATTAAGAGTGTAATGAAGGAATAGGGTGGTGATTGAAAACATGTTTTTGTATTCAATATATATTTTATTGAGTTTTTACGATCTACCGATTCTATTAGTACTGTCAGAAAGAATCGGCAAAGAAAACTGACAGACTGAACAAACAAACACAAACAAACCATTATGCCGTTTCTCCGCAGGGGTAGGCAGAGAATGGACCACCACACTACTCTATCCTGGCAAACCTCTCTAGCTTCCTCCACATTCATACAACGAGTCATACACGTACGTTGATTCCTCCAACTTCTAACATGACCAACCTTTAAAATTTGATTAATTTTGTCATGCCATGTTTTCCTCGGTCTGCCTCAACTTCGTACCCCATTTACATCATTTACGTATACTTTCTTAACCATTCTTTCTCCATCCTTACGTTCCATATGTCTGAACCAACGCAGCGATCCTTTCATAATTTTGTTCATAATACCTTCTTCCGCTCTACATTTCTTTCTTATATCAGCATTTGAGATTCTGTCGTTTATCGTTCTACCACACATACGTCTTAGGGACCTCATCTCTACCGCATTTATTCTGCTCTCATCCTTCTTCTGCCAGTTCCATGCTTCGCTTCCATACATTCGGGTTGGGACCAGAACTCCATTGTGAACGGCCGTTCACAATGGAGTATTAAAAATAAAATAAAGCTGTGTTCCAGTGTCTGCAACTCGCTGCTTCTTCTTTCAAGAAGTAGATCTGAAACAATGTACAAAAAGGCCAGGAATACATGCAAAGGTTAATTAAAAATATATAGGAATTAGTTGGACCTTTGTATTTGGGTTAGTGTTAATAATTTTCTATATTTATTGCTCTGACTCGATGCTCGATTAATTTCTAAATTTAAATTATTTTTGGTTTTACAATAATTATTTAATAAAATATTTATCCATACAGTTGTAGACATTTCGAGAAGTGAAAATATGGAAGATTTACAAATGTTGCATGCATCAGATTTAAAATTATCAATTTCTAATTTTTCCAGTATTAAAGTCTTCAAAACATATTTTTGATTTCTTAAGTTTTGGAAAAAGACTTCAAACTTTTCCGTTATCAATGTTTGAAAAATTTGATAAGCTACCAGACCAACAGTCAAAGATTGACTAGATGGATATTTAAGCCCCCCGCGGTTTAAGGTTTCCAAATAAGATACGTTCGATGAATAATCTACAATCAAATCACGAGAAGAGGTCAGAATCTCCAGGCACCCTTCGCATTGACACTTTTCAGTAATTTTTTTGCAACATACCCGCAAATATATACGAGTACTTCATGTGATAGGTCATCTATCTCTACCTCATGGCTCAATAACAATATGTCAT
This sequence comes from Lepidostoma basale, assembly GCA_022606425.2. NCBI lineage: Eukaryota > Metazoa > Arthropoda > Insecta > Trichoptera > Lepidostomatidae > Lepidostoma > Lepidostoma basale. The sequence goes on along the minus strand of JAHDVF020000902.1, from coordinate 818,508 downwards.
CAATCACTTCATCTGAAATTAAGTCTCCCGAGTTTTCATCAATGGAAGTCATAGATGAAAAAATTTCTCTAATGGTAATAACACCCGAAAGATGAGAATTAAATTTAAGTAGACCCATAAGTTTAATTTTTTTCTCAGATTCTAGAATTTGTTGAACGGAGATATGATAATTTGTTCCGCTCATACGGCGATATACACCAAAACGTTTTTCTAATGGATCGGTCTGAAACTTTCCTAGAAGAACATACTGGGCATTGCACTTATTCAATAAATATTCCACCAGCTCTATCATTGCCTGTGTGGTGTGGAAGAGAGCCGAATGTCTCCTTGGTCAGTCTGCCTCTATTTTGAGAATTCCATATTTGTAACCATTGGCAAAATTTTAAAAAGAATTGAATACTACTCTGCTCCAAACTGTGAATAGGTTCGGCAAGAGGCAAAAGTAAGTTTGAACCTTTTTCAGGATGCTTTACATTAACGCATGTCCACCAATCGCAAATAATTTTTAAAAAATCCCGTGTACCTGAAGATTCTTCCCCAAGATATGACTCTAAGGCCGCTATATTTTTATCATTGAATAAATTGATAACTAATTGAACATTTTGCCGTTCTAATTTTGTCGGATATAATGTTTTCTGAGATAATGCATAGGCTTGTTTTATTGGTAACATTTTCTATAATTCATAAACTTTAGCTAAATGTTCCATTTTGCATACTTTATATTCATGAAAATTGTTAAATGATGGAATATAAAATGTGGAATTCCTAGTGTTCAACCAGTTATTTCGTATATTTTTAAAAATGTGAACAGTGTCAAACAAAAAAAATATTTTTTATTTGAATCAAACGGTGAGGGAATACTTGATTTCATCACACCGCCACACATCCTTTTAAACAAATTTCTATTCACCTGATTATTATCACTAATAACACATAAAATTTCATAACCCACATTACTGAGTACCCCCAAAACCTTTGTGACGATTTCCAATAAATAATGACTATCTAAATTTTTTACAGGAAAAATACCAACAACATCAGTTTTACCAGAAAATACTGATGTAACCATAAAGGTTTGCACCGTGGTGGCTAATTCTAAATTTTTATTCATAGAAAACCCTTGGAGTTTCCCACCTTTATAATTAACTTCTGGTTTCACATATATTTCATCTAATAAGAGATTCACTAACCTTTCATTAGCTGGTAATCTTTTAATTGTTTCTTCGAGATATTTCTTATGTATTATCCCAGTGCAATTAGAACCTACGTTAAATGTTTTGATGTAATTTGGGTGAGGTAGCACTAACAAACCAGAATCCCGTAAAAAACGATATGCGGCAGGATACATAAAAAACATTGAGCTACTAAATATCAATAATTCTGTTGAATATTTATTCTTTGAGCTAACCCATAAACTTAATTGTTGTTCAATGAACTGTAAAATTTTTTTGTCTTCAGTACCAGAATATAATTGTTGTCATTTTGTTGTTACATCATTAACTATTTCAGTGGCTGTTAGTGAATCTATGATTGTATTGTCTAGTGAACTTAACAAATTCTCAAGTTTTGAAAACCGATCACATTTTAAGTCTTTCCCCAAAACCCACAGAAATTTATTTATATCTAACTCATTATTATTATAAAATATTTTAATATCAAATTGATCAGTTATTGTAATGGAATGTGAAATTGAAGCTTTACGATTGAAATTTAATTTGTATAAAATAATATGATCATCAAATATTTTTGATCCCCAATTCCAGATATTGAACTTCAGCGGTTGGTTCAATATATCCTCCATCCTCGAAATTTGGTCCGATACGAGCCAATTGGTGTTTGCTTCGTCAGACCGCCTCAAAATATCAGCTCGTCTTTGGGAAGGATCTTGTCGTGAAGTAGTCTCTGGCTTGGAAAGATACGAAGGCAAGTTTGGGAAAATCGATGGAACTGCTCCATTTCGAAGGCGCGTTCTTTTCTTTGGCAAGATGTGTACTTGGTCTGAAAACCGAATAAATAAAAACATTACATATTGTGCCTACTAAATTAACTATAGCAAATCTGAAGCACATTCGAATTCATATAGTTATGACGGTATTTTTTCAAATGTATGTTCAAATTAATATACGAGTACAGCTATAATTTCACTTTATTTCATCACAATTTCATCACTGTATATTTAAACTACTTTAAATTACAGAAGGAAGAAGAAAATATATACCTCCAAAAGAAAACTTGTCCTCTGTAAGGATGTCACTGGTATGAAAATGTTTCGAACATACAATCATATGTCGTTTGACCACTAAATTTTTTCGAGGAATGCAGGACACCCACTTTTTGGACATTTCGGCATCGAGGGGGACTTTGAATCCGGAGACATATTCCCCTTGATTTGCATAGTTGGATTTGCAGCCGGGAACACAGCATTTTCTAGGCATCTAAAATGATAACATTCGAAACGATAACATGTAACTTATTTAAATAAAAATATATTATTTATACTTTTAATATCCAACATCACTAATCTATATTGAAAGAACAACTGCAAATGGCAAACTTGAGGTTATTCAGTTGAAATTGAAATATTTTGCTTGAATTACATCTCAATACACAATATTTTGTTTTTGATAACACACATTGATTTAACTTATTGAACGCTAAGGCATTAACTTTGTGGAATTCCATAGTTATATACTTAGGAAATTGAAAATAACTTTGTTTAATCCACTAAGTACACGTTGATTTAATTAAATAATGGTTTTATCACAAAAACATATCTGTTTAAATTTAATAACACAAAAAGCACTTGCTTCTAAATGTCAAATCACACGCGATACTGAAAACAGGAAATATATCAACTGAAACTTAAATTTATAACACAGACATATCAAATACATATATATTCACACCTTTTATGAATTCTCATAAAGATTTTACCAGAAATAATGTAAGAAAACCCATAAATTTATCGAAATACACTTGATAAACGAGAGCTCATGTTATGGAGGTTAGAGTGAAGATGGAGGTATGCTCCGAAACATGTCGTGTTTTTTAATAATTAGTGGATTAAACAAAGCTATTTTCAATTTCCTAAGTACAAGTTGATTTAATTAAATAATGGTTTTATCACAAAAACACATCTGTTTAAATTTAATAACACAAAAAGCACTCACTTCGAAATTTCAAATCACACGTGATACGTGATACTGAAAACAGGAAATATATCAACTGTAACTTAAATTTATAACACAGACTTATCAAATACATATATATTCACACCTTTTATGAATTCTCGTAAAGATTTTACCGGAAATAATGTAAGAAAACCCAAAAATTTATCGAAATACACTTGATAAACGAGAGCTCATGTTATGGAGGTTAGAACGAAGATGGAGGTATGCTCCGAAACATGTCGTGTTTTTTAATAATTAGTGGATTAAACAAAGCTATTTTCAATTTCCTAAGTACACGTTGATTTAATTAAATAACGGTTTTATCACAAAAACACATCTGTTTAAATTTAATAACACAAAAAGCACTCACTTCGAAATTTCAAATCACACGTGATACGTGATACTGAAAACAGGAAATATATCAACTGTAACTTAAATTTATAACACAGACTTATCAAATACATATATATTCACACCTTTTATGAATTCTCGTAAAGATTTTACCGGAAATAATTTAAGAAAACCCAAAAATTTATCGAAATACACTTGATAAACGAGAGCGGCCGGTACGAATTCCTAGGAGACTCAAAGAAGTGCATGGCCTCAACCCAAGTCAAACCATAGACAATATAGAGGATCATTGCGGCTTGATATAATGTCAAGATGGCACTGGCACTGCCTCAACCCAAGTCAAACCATAGACAATATCAAGGATCATTGCGGCTTGATATAATGTCAAGATGGCACTGCCTCAACCCAAGTCAAACCATAGACAATATCAAGGATCATTGCGGCTTGATATAATGTCAAGATGGCACTGGATGAGATCGCAGCATAAACAACAATGCCGCCTTGAGAGTATAATTGATATTGATATAGCCATGTTTCATGGCATAATAGGTGAGATTGCACTGGACAAATTTTACATGACCGAAAATACGTTTTCTCTCTGGAGGCTTGTTTGATCTTAGTTAAGTTTAATTTTAATTAGTGATAAGACTACGAAAGACAATTTAAAAACAATAATAGTGTTTAAGGAAGTGAATTGACAATTTGGTGATAGTAACAAAATAGCGTTCTGCTCCGGTATCGCAATTCAGTTAGGTACTGCCGCGCCGGGCCGAATTTTCGTGAGTGGCCACACTTTGGGTGGGAATGACCTAACCCTTCACCCTGCGGAGCAGACTCGAGAGGGCTGCATGTAGCGATGCTCGGGAGTTGAAAATCAGACTTCAGAGGAGGCGGACGTGCGGCTTCCCAGCGCACGCTGGCCAGAGGCCATTCCCGCCTCGCACGTCCCTCTTGGCGCGGACGCCATTAGCGGCCGACTCGCCACCACGCTGGCTTTGCAGATCACCGTCCTCGTGCTAACCAGCCGCGCCAGCTAATCACCATTGGGGCGTGATGCTGGCCACCGCTGTCGCTGTGAAGAAGACCCGTGCCCTCCGCGGTCCATCATCCGCGTGATGCTTCTGTGCCATGCAGCCTCCGGCAATCCTCATGCTGGCCACGACAGCGTCAAGTAGTGTTATTCAGTGACGGAGTAGTTTTAAGTCGTTGGCCAACGAATAGCAAGTAAGTCCTCTTTAGTTCATAAGTAATCTTGTTTCTTTCTTTTGTTATATTGTATTTTTGTGTGTTTAAATATAAGTGTAAATAGTAAATATTGGTTTAAAACTCATATCACTATACCTCCCGGAGCAGTCTCAATTAACATAATAATGATTACATTAGCGAATAAACATTGGGCAATACGTTGTGAGAAATTGCTTCGAGATCGGGAGTGGAGCACGACTAATCTCATGTTTCACCCCATTGACAACCGCGAATTCGTAACAATATAGCCATGTTTTATGGCATACTCGGTGAGATTGCACTAAGGGTTCGGCCACACCGAAGTGCCTAGGTCGGTGGCCTGGCGAACCAACGTATAGCGTACTATGGGACCTACCACACTATAAGGCTCGCGCAAGCGGGCGATCACAAGCCGCCTGCTTTCCGAAACGCTTGCCGAGATTTATGGTACTAATCACAATTATCTATGCAATCATCTATGCAATTTAGGGATGCGCAAAACGACTCATTTCAGGGATCTGATCTGAATGAATCGCTCAGCAAAGTGAGTCGACTCTTTTTCACGACTCACGACTCCCTGAGACGAGTCATTTTGCCCATCCCTATCGAACTATATAACAAAAATTTTATGCATGTCGGCAAAACTAATGCCACCTATTATCAAAATTTGAAACTAGGCTATAATGTCATTACCATCTCATAAGAATAACAAAATTGAACAATTTGCTACCTAGTAGTATTTTTCATACAAATTTGTGACATGCCGAATCGATGTTTTTTTTTTTCAATTTAACTACAATCTATAAAGTTTTAACCCAAATCTTTGAAAATAATGTCATTTGATTTTTATGCCCAAACTGTATGCTAACTTGAATTATTTCAAAGTGTCAAAACAACTAGGAAACCGAAGTGTAAAAAGCGACTGAAAATTAAGTGAGTGGGAAAATAAGCCGAGGACGACCGAGGAAAACATGGCATGACCAAATTAATCAATTACTAAAAAGCGGTCACATCCGAAGTCGGAATAATCGACGTGCGTACATGGTACGATGTATGAATGTGGAGGAATCCAGAGAGGTATGCCAGGACAGGGCATTGTGGCGATCCATCCTCTCTGCCTACAAGACAAATGAAAAATTATGTGTTAAAAATAAAAATGATTTAAAAATATAAAATGATTTGAAAATTAAACATTATTAAAAAATATATATTGTTTAAAAATAAAAAAATAAAAATTGTTTAAAAATTACAAATTATTTAAAAAATTTAAAATTATATTAAAAATACATATGAAAACTAAAAAATGTAACGGACGTCCATTTCAGTAAAAGTTTGATTCGCGAGCCGTAAACGACTCCGCTGAGCCGACTCTTTTGCAGATCATTGAGCCGCCGCTCGAACCGCGAGCCGTTCTAAACGACTCGCGGAGCCGTGAGCCGTACTAAACGACTCACGGAGCCGTGAGCCGACTCTTTTACGGATCATTGAGCTGCCGCTCGAACCGCGAACCGCGAGTCGTTCTAAACGACTCGCGGAGCCGTGAGCCGTGAGCCGACTCTTTTACGGACCATTGAGCTGCCGCTCTTTTTTTATGGATCATCGCTCACCCGCTCACCAAAGTGAGTCGACTCTTTGAGTCGACTCGTGAGCGGATCGCACATGCCTAATGCAATTATCAATCTCGTGCTCTTTTGCTCCTGTCATCGACCGATTTTCGGGATTACACGTATCGTCCGCAGTTTAAAAGCGATAATAATTTCCAAAATTGTATTTTTTTTTGTATACATTGTTTTTATTTACAGGTTTTGTAAAATTATCAAAATTAAAATAATATACAGTAAATAAATTTGTTTCAATTAACCTCAATGTTACAACAATGTTCCTCTGGTGTTATAGAACACCGGAAATGTGTATCCTGCTTTTGCAGTGACTCCCTAACAGTAAATCGAATGTGTCCTGCTTCCTTTTTAAATACCTAAAATTTTTTTTATCACATTTGCGAAGTTCTTTATATAATAGTTGAAATTCTCCATTACTATTTCTTGACATATTTATTTCATGCACCCAGCATGATCGAATTTGTGATTTTTGACATTTTAAATTCATACATTCTGATAAAATTAGCTTTTTATTACTTTAGTCAGTGGCATTCTTTGTCTCGAGCTAGTTTGCAATATACGGCAAAATTTGACAGTTCAGAAATCAAACTATTATAAATATTACGTAGATAATTGGGGTTAGTACCATAAAAGAACACCGCGGCGCTAAAATCGCCGGGCGTTATATTGTGGCAGGTCAAATTAAGCCGCCGACCTAGCCTCCGACCCTAGCACTTCGGTGTGGCCGTACGTTTTGTGTAAATGACGAGGGGAGGCAAGTCGAATCAAATGTATAGAGGTGCTAATGAAGAATGTAATTCTGTTCACATACCGCAATATTTTTTCAATTCGTAATCGAATCTACCTGTTACATGTTTTATGCTGTCTCGCGTGAATCGCGAGCTTTCCTATAAGTGGAGTAGGAGGGACAGCGTTTAGCAACGGAATAGAGATTCCATTAGTGATCGCCATACGCGAAAAATCTAGTTGCATTGCGCAATTTCGAAGTTTCGATGTAATAAATTTTATTTTAAAGCTGTTTTCCCTATGTTCTTTTTTTAGTTTAGTGCAATCCCATTTTGAGTAGGGGGGATTGATATAGCCATGTTTTATGGCATACTCGGTGAGATTGCACTAAACAAATTTTTACATGGCAGAAAATACGTTTTCTCCATGGAGGCTTGTTTGATCTTAGTTTAGTGACAATTTTGTGAGTGGAAACACTTTGGGGGGCGTGGTCTAACCCCCACCCTGCGGACAAAACGGTACTGCTAGCGCCATCTGTGATTCTCGAGCGTGACTGTTCGGTAGGAATCTGTTTCTTGATTGTGAAGGAATGAGTCGCGTCCTCGCTAAGATTATGGTTTCTTATAAAAGATGTCGCCCTGGAACTTTAGCTTCAATTTAATTAATTGAGGAGGAAAAATGGTGGAACAAAAGCCACCCATCAATTTTACCTAGCTTGGTAATTAAGCAATAAATATAGATTATTAATATAGGCCTAGATGAAGTTAAATTGTCATGTTCACTCCCTTCAGAAGGATGTTGCGTGAGATGATAAGATGGGGCTAGAGAATAAGTATGTTTAATAAGCTGTGATTAATAAAATAATATGAATCTATCATCAAATACTAGATTAGGATAGTAAATGGCTAAATGTGACCTACAATGTGAACAAATGATTTTGTTTAATATTAAATCCTCTTCTTCTTTTTCTGCTTTATTTAGGACGGTGTCCTGTTATTTCTCCGAGCCTGTTCCTGGGATGCAGATATCCAACTGTCTCGCCATCTTTTAAATGGTCTTCATGCAGGTTGATTTCCTGTTGGTATTTTATTTGCGGCTATATTTATCACTCTTTCAGAACATGATATTTTCACAAGATCTCTCCAGTAGCGTCGTCTCAGTCTTCCAATCCTTATTAATTTAAACTGAGTTGTAATTGCCGGCCCTGTCAATCTCACCACAACCATAGTAAGGAGCTCATTGCCCTTCTGTTGACAGTTGACACTGGAGATAATTCAGACAACCAGGTGTGCTAGTGTTGCCATCGCGGTGACATTTTGGCTACCGAGTTCGCCATAATCCCCTCTCTATCCCGTCAAATACATATATAATAAGTAATAATACAATCGTAGTCGATTTACATTTATAATCTAAATAAAATGAAAGCATGGCACGAAATACATGATTACTTTGTTAGGGGGGGGGGGGGGTAAGAGATGCGAAAGGGGGTGAAAGATGAATTTGATCGAAATTCACTCCTGATCTCAAACACTTCCCAACGTTTGCCCATGTTATTCGCCAATGTTAATATTATGTTATTTGAGATATGCTCCGGGATGTATTATGATATGAGATTGAAACCAATATTTACTATTTAAAATTACATTTATTAACAAAATACATACAAAAGAAAAATAAAGATTACGATTAAGAACTATAGAGGACTTACATGCTATTCGTTGGCCAACGAATTAAAACTAACGAAGTCAACGAATTATAACTAACGAAGACGGTGATCTGCGGCGAGGACCGACGCTGACAGAAGCCGGCGTGGCGGCGGGTTAGCCGGCACGAGGACTGCCAGAGGCTGCACGGCACAGAAGGTTGCCCGGCGTCCACTTCTATCTCCCGGGCTGAGGGGCATCACGCGGATGATGGACCGCGGAGGACACGGGTCTCCTCCACAGCGACAACGGTGGCCAGCATCAGGCACCAATGGTGATAAGGGCGCCATGCGGTGCGTATATCGCGATCTCCTCGTTCAGATTACCTCCCCGGCGTTCGGCCGCCCGTCGAGCCGGGAGATGTTACCTCCACCGGAGTCCGGTGTGTAAGATAGCCGCGTCGCTGTTCGAGCCCCGAGTTGAAAAAAATCGCAGGGCGGGGGTTGAAATCACGCCCCCCAAAGTGTTGCCACTCACAAAATTGTCACTTACACTATTATTGTTTTTCTATACACTTTTATTGTTTTTCACTGTCTTATCAGTAATTAAAATTAAAATTAACTAAGATTAAACAAGCCTCCAGAGAGAAAACTTATTTTCTGCCAGGCAAAAATTGTTTAGTGCAATCTCACTGAGTATGCCATGAAACATGGCTGTATCAACTTCACTGATTTTTATACTACATCTTCTTCTCTGGTTTCAATCCTGGGATTGGTCAGTGCCATCTTGACGTAATAACGATATAATGTCAAGATGGCACTGGATTGGTTTGCAGCAATTTCCTCCATTATTCTCTTCCATTTTTTACATACGGCCCCATAAATCTCCATGTTGCAAAATTGTTTATAGTGCTTACGGCCTGGTAAATACTTTCAAGACGGCATCGTCGAATGTCACTTTGAAACTATAATAGACTATTCTAATGGCTACCATTTTCCCATGATTGCGGCATAACCTCGAAATAATGTATTCAATAATCACTAATAAATAAACAGAATGTTAAAATGCAGTAGTTTCATAGTAATATTTTATGGTTTTTCAAAATGAGAACTGTTTCATTGATATATTTTTTCTAAAAGTACTTTTGGTCTTTAAATATATAAAAAATATATATATTCTTCACAATGCTTCAATTTTCGTGTCTTTTGTCTAGAAACAAGTTATTTAACTATTCTATTCTATACGTATTCAAACATCCAACAATAGATGTGACCAGTTCATTTTTAGGTAATATGCATGTGTATGATGTTAGTAAGAATCACTGTCAGATTAACGTTTAAGATAGTAAAACTGATCAATACTTATAAACTTATTAAATTATATACTTATAAACATTCAATACGTTTTTATGAAAAAAGTCTGAATTAATACTTTCCAATTAGTGTTATATTTTATCACGGAGTAAAATCCTTTCTTCAAAATAAATATATAAATTGCCAAAAATGTTAACTCTTAATTGTTCTTTGCGATTTACATATAATTTGATCAATTATATTATTTTTCAGGTCCTAATATAATCATAACCAGGCAAAATACGACTTTTAAATTTAAAAAAACTGATTTTGAAGAAAAGAAGCCAAATTTTTTGGATGAATATTTAAGCCGACACAAATCAAATATAGAATGGGACAAATTGAAGACACAGTTTTTGGAGTCAGATAGAAACACAACACCAAAAAATGTGGATGCTGTAATCATAAAATATTTAGCTTCAAAGAAATATTGGAATCAAGGAAAAGATTTTCTCCATTACTTGGAACATAAAGGTGAAAAATTAAATATTGGAGCTGTCACCAAGCTGTTAATGTTTTATTTTCATTATGGTTTTGAAAACAAACTAGATGATAAGGATATGTCTTTGATAAAACAAATGTACCGGGATATTTGTTCAACATATACCGTCATGGATAGTTCTGTTGGTGAAAGTTGCATTGGTGCTCTATCATTAACAGATGATTGGAAGGAGGGAGTCAACATAATAGAAAAGATAAAATCTGTGACTACCCCTTCCCAGTTAGCTTACAGCTGTCTTGCATGGACGGCCTTTCTCAATGATGATACCGAAACAGGCTGGAGCACACTTAGGAGTATGTCACGTGACCTCGTGCACCCCAAGGATAGAGTATACCTAACATGGATTTCCAACTGCGTTTCTAATTACAAAGGCGATAAAGACGCATTACTTTCTCAACTAGAGCAAATCTTTTACTATTGTGCTGAAAATAACGTAAATATTGGTAAATCTGTTGCTGAAAAAGTGATTGAGGTTTGCCATACTCATTTGGATTGGATTGGGAATCCTGTAAACATCACGTACAGGTGAGCTTATTTTATGAATATTGCTTTTTGATATTTCTGGTAAATTGAGGTTCAAAATGCAGGCTATAAAAACTTATGATATATTAAATGAGATAAAAAATATTTTTCTCAACATGTTTTAAAAGTTTTGAGACCTGGATTATCTGGAGAACGATATAAGCTGATATAAGGTATATGTTTGCAGGCGAGTGAATTTGTGTATTTAGGTAGCATGTTCACAGCTGATGGCCGAACAGATGGTGACGTCGAAAGAAGGGTTGGTACGGGTAACAAAGTGAATGGAGCTTTAAAGATAGTTATTGGAAACAAGAATTTATCAATGAAAGCGAAAATGCCCATTCACAATGGAGTTCTGGTCCCAACCCTTATGTATGGAAGTGAAGCATGGAACTGGCAGAAGAAGGATGAGAGCAGAATAAATGCGGTAGAAATAAGGTCCCTTAGAAGTATGTGTGTAGAATGATGTACGACAGAATTTGAAAAGCTGATATAAGAAAGGAATGTAGAGCGAAGGTATTATGAATATAATTATGAAAGGATTGCTGCGGAGAAAGAATGGTTAAGAAAGTTTACTTTAACGATGTAAATGGAGTATGGAGTCGAGGTAGAAAACATGGCATGACCAAATGAATAAAATTTTAAATGTTGGTCATGTAAGAAGTCAGAAGAATCGTCGTGTATGTATGCCTTGTTGTATGAATGTGGAGGAAGCTAGAGAGGTATGTCAGGGTATAGTAGTGAGGCAGTCCATTCTCTCTGCCTACCCCTGCGGAGAAACAACGTGATGGTTTGTTGTTGTTGTAGCTATATGTTTATATAATCTATATTTATATAATTTCAGATCTAAATTGAAAACCCATCTTTTTCATATTTCATACCCAATTTAAACATTTATACTTTGTTCTACTACACTTTTTAACCGATCGCTTTTTAAGAGGTCACATTTAGATTTAAAACACGTATTAATGCGCCCTTGAGGTGATTACATCACAAAAACGGCGCTTTAAAAGTTAGCATATTATTATTATAATTCTCCTGATGATGAAGGCAGAAAATCTTTTAAACATAATAACAATGTTTTTTTTTTTTGTAGAGGTGTGTGTCCTGCTTGTAATGAGAAGCTGAGTCCAATAACTGTGACAGAGGAGGATTTTAATGACTTGAGAACATCATTTCTTGAACGAGTTTTAGTCGGGAGAAATATATTTATCAAATCATCGCCTCAAGAACAGCAAAGATTTTTTAATCTACTGGATGAAACTGGACCATATGATGTAGTTCTGGACGGATTAAACATAGCTTATTCAATGCCTAATCGTTGTAAACCTGATTTCCTTGTTGCGGTAGTCAAGAAGTTTGCAAGTGAGAACAAAAAGATTTTAGTTTTTGGGCGCCAACATATGATGAAATGGCCAAAAGTAGATATGGATTATGTTAAAAGTAATTCTGTTCTTTTCCTCGTTGATGACTTGTAAGTATCATATTCAATTATATTCTTTTTCTTTTAATAGATATGACGATCTGTGACACAGAAATCATGTCTCTTCGGATGATGAGATCCAGCTGTCCCTCCATCTCTTAGGCGGTCTTCCAGGTGGGCGGTGTCCGGAGGGGATTTCATAAGCGGCTGTATATGCAAGTCTGTCACCATCCATTCGGGCTACATGGTCCCTCCAGTATCTTCTTCTGGATCTACTCCACTGAACGATATCCTCTATTTCGCAAGTTTTTCTTATATCTACGTTGCGGACACGATCTCGGAGGGTTTTTCCAGTGATTGATCTTAGGACCTTCATCTCCGATGTTCTTGGTAGTCCCTTGGTTCGCACAGTGTCAGCCCCTCTACAGCGTACGTCATGATAGGTCGCACGCGTATTCAATTATGTTTGAAATAATTTGTATCATAATATAAATAGGCATAAACCCAGATGTTATCAAAGAAAGAGTACGAGAATATTTTGAATACGATAGAGCGAGAGAGGAATATTTCGATACTCTGCGAAAGTAATTCAAAATGCACATGATGCACATGCCCGTTGCTAAATTATTTTCAATTCTGTTCTGATTATTGTAGGACATTAAACAAACCATGAAACTTAATGTAGAATTTTATATGCTGTACTTCCGTGAATATGTTGCAACTAGTTGATTAATTATTATTTCTTTATTTTTTGGATAATATTTTTAAATTCTGTATTTTGATTCTTTGTAGTTATGTTTTTTTATGTGTCTAAATAAGCTGGTATTTTTAAATGAAAAGTATTTCATTATTAGTATTGACCATGGTTTTGTTTCATGTTTTAATTTCATAATTCTTTATTTTAATATCTTACCTTATCATATCCGATTTTCTGCAAGAGTATCATTTGACTTAAAATAAATTATAATTTTGTTTTACAAAATATTGTACATAGCACATACAAATTTATTTTAGAAGAGTCGCATTAAAATTCTTTTGTAAGTAATTAATATGAATGAAAACATGTATAAATGATTTTCTAGATGTTTTATTTTATGGGAATGACATGTTTCGCCTTGCTAAGGCATATGATATTTGATATTAAGTTTTATTATAGTTTTCTAAAAAAATACTACTAGAAAACAGACATTTTTTATTCATGTTAATTATTTAACATCGAGTTCTATATTATTGTTCAAGAAACAATAAATATCATGTGCAGGTTTTCATTATGTTATATGAGATATATATTATTATATAAGAGATTTCATGATCAATGATTTTTAGGTCTTATGATGATCCATTTATACTCCTGGCATCGTTGAGGTCTTCACACACTCAGTTCTTGTCGCGCGACTTCATGCGAGGACATAAATTTTTGTTGAATAATGAGAAGCTTAGAATAGTATTTAAAAGGTGGCAGCAAAAGAATCAAATGTATTTGAAATATATAAACACATCTGGAAAAGTTTTCGTGCAAGTATGTTATTTATCTGTTCTAATAACTTGTCCACTATATTACTTCATCTAACAGGAAAAAAACCAAGCATCGTAAATTGTACAACATAACTGAATTATATCGAAGATAAAACCAGCACCTACCCGTAATGATGAATATCAAAAACTATTATAATATTACTCCCTTGGTGATTAGGTTTTATTGAATTTAATTTCATAATACCCTTATGTATGGAAGCGAAGCATGGAACTGGCAAAAGAAGGATGAAAGTAGAATAAATCCAGTAGAAATGAGATCTCTTAGACGAATGTGTTAATACTCTGTGTATGATAGAGTGTCGAATGAAAATATAAGAAGTGAATGCGGTGCGAATGATGGTGTTATGAACAAAATAATGAAAGGATCATTAAGATGGTTTGGACACATGGAAAGAATGAATGAAGAAAGAATGGTAAAAAAAGTATATGTTAACAATGTAAATGGTACCAGAAATAGAGGAAGACCGAGGAAAACATGGCACGGTCAAATAAATCAAATATTGAATGTCAGCCATGTGAGGAGTCAGAGAAATCGACGTGCGTGCATGACACGATGTATTAATGTTGAAGGGAGGGAAATGTCAGGAAAGAAAAGTGTGGCAGTCTATTCTTTCTGCCTACCCCTTCAGGGAGACGGCGTGATGGTTAGTTAGTTAGTTTTTTTAAATTTCATTATCATTAACAACAAAGTTGAAATAAAATCATATCGAATTTGTTCTCAGATCACCGTATAAAATATAGTAAGTTATAATTCAACTAATAAATTGTATCTACTAAGTGATTTGGTATCCACAATGGACTATTTATTATTTTATTTTTAATAATCTTATACTGCAAAACTGAACTTCCATAGAAAACGAAAAAAAAAAAAATGTAACATTAATTATTTTATTAACTGCTTATGAATTTTATTCCAGGCACCATTGAAATATTTACCAGTTTGCCAAAAAAATATAGGTTGGCATGTTCCATATAATTTCGAAGACGATAAAGTTTACCAAGATACGAATGCATTACCCGCTAATTGGATTTGTCTACGACCTAAATAAAGTATTTGTTTCGTGAATTTTTCATCTGCATTAAACCAGGCGATAAGGAACAAAAGAAAGACAACACCGAAGATCAGATCTAATCATTCATTTAAATGATTGTGAAATGAATTTATTTACAAGTGTAAATTAATAAAATTTTGTAGACAAATAATATAAGTTACTTTATTTCACCCAAACCTGAAATATAAATAAACTAAACCAAGTATTTATTTATCTTTTATCTACATATACGAGTATAAAACTGAATGTTTGTCTTCGAATTTCTCGAAAATTACTAAACCGATTTTGCTGAAAATATCACAGTTTGTTCTTTTTCGTCCCAGGAAGGCTTTGAGTTTGAATAAAATCCAATATGTAAAACTGTTGCTATTATGTTTTTAAATTAGTATGAAAAACATTAAACCTGTCAAGTTGTATTGAGGTTAGCCCATAGATATACCACTCACTGGTAAATCATAAAAATCGCCCTGCACACATGAAATGGTTCCAGAAATATTGTCTGCGCTGCATCGAGTCCACAAAGAGTGTGCTTAACACATATGGCGGTGTTACCAAGCATTTTTGAAATAAAAATATTTTTTTAAAAACCACCTAGGTTTATTATACATATAAGAAAGACTGGTAACTTATAAAAAAAATATTAATTTTAAATTTGTCAAAATAAATTTCAAGTTATATAATTATTCCCACTTTCGAAATTGCTCTAAAAAGATCAGTGGGAATCACGTTTCCTAAGTTTATTCGCTCCAGTCATCTAGCGCCGTGATTGGGTATTACGATAAAACATTTACCAGCTTTATCGGTTGAACTTTTAACCGGCAGTTGAATTAAAAAAAAACACGTGTTTTTTGTTTTTGAGTGTCATGCCTCAATAAGTTAATTTTTCGACAAAACTTTCAAGTAAATAAGGATTTTGACGATTGATTTCTATAGACATTTATTTCATTGTATGATATATACATAGCTGGTGATTTGATCTGAATTTCAAGGTATTTCATAAGTGGGAATGTGATTTAATTTTACAAAAATCATTAATGGTTTTTTACTTAAAATATATGTTTTTAAAAATATGTATATATTTTTTTCTTAGATACGATGAGTATTCTACCAAGTATCAGGGGGAAAGATAGATCCTATAATTTTTTTTATAAGTTACGATCGATTAAAAAAAAAATATATGTATGAATGATAAGTCATTAATATTTCCATTTATTAAAAAGCAAAAAAATAATAATTAAGCACGAAAGGGTTAAAACAAAATTATCAGATTCTGCCAGAAAAAACAAAACAAAAGACTGATGAGTTGAAAAGAAATAAAAATTCTGTAAGCAGCGAGTTGGAACAGACATTTTATTAAATTATTTGATGAATATATTTTCATGTACACACTCGCATTAAAGTAATTTCTTGAACATTGATGTAAAACTCAATATTAAATAATTCATTAGAATGAAAATGTCTGTTTTCTAGAAGATTTATTATATTTTTTATGTTTATTATTTTACGCCTGTCTAAGGCATTTGATAATGCCTTAGATAGGCGTAATGTATCATTCACATAAAAATATAACAAAACTTCTAGAAAACGGATGTTTTCATTCGATTTTATTTAAAACCCAAAAATTATAAAGTAATAAAGTCTGCTTGATTAGGTAAATTGATATATTTTTTACAATTTATTTCATTATGCTTAAGATTAAATAAATAACATTATAATTAATAAAATTAATAAGGTAGAATGAACAGTACTCGTATTTTGTATACAATGAATATATATGAACAGTGGAAGACCACACAATCAGGAGGAGTTTTATGTTTAAAAATATACACATATATATTTATTACTTCATAAAATATTTAATGCATTATTTAGGTCAGAATTTTTCCATGTCTGTGATGACTAAATTTCTTAGCCATTAATATTAAACATGGCAGCCATATTAAGGATTTATTTGTGAGGACAAAATATTGCATTTGATATTATATGAATTTATAACACTTATAATATCCCAATTTTTATTATTCACTTTTTGAGAATGTCACGACAGCTGTTTTGCTGACCGATGTTGGCAACATCGATGGTTTGTAATACCTGATGATGCCAACATTGTTTGACAAAACAGCTGTCGCGACATTCTCAAAAAGTGAGTAATAAAAATTGTGACATTATAACAATGTTATAAATTTTAACAGTTAAAAAAATATGTTAAAGTATCATAGTGTTTCGGCCAAAACAATGGACAATTGAAATACTATAATATTAATATAAAACATATGTATGTACTAATAGGTAGTATAACATTTTATTTATTTCGAATGCTTCGTAAACACTCGACATATAACATCAAATTCTTATAATGCATACCATTTTTCACTAAATTTTAATAATAAATTTCATACAACTACCAGTTAGTTTCATAAAATTTATACAAAATATTACTGCATTGCAATTGAAAGGGATACTTTTAACTAAAAATGATTACTTGGTAACCATTAAGATGAATCTATGAAAGTATCATATTTTTATATTCCCAGCTAACATAATTAATTTGATAGGTTTCAGTTATATGCAATGAACATTATTATGAATATAAATTTTGAAATTAATAAAATACCACAATACAAACTAATACAATGTCCATTAGCCAAATAAAAGTACATATTTACACGTTTTTATTGCAACACTGATTATTAAATGTCATAAAGTTTAAAAAAAAAACATGAATGCTACATGGAGGGTCTAATAAAATAATGAGATAGTTTTTAATATGGATATAATAAATATATACTGTTTATCAATATTTCTTGAAAGAAGTTGATATTGGAAGAACAATAATTCTTTTTTTAGTTCAATTCTACAGTTTCAGTAGTAACACTACTATCATTAGTTAATACCTATGTTACTAAACATTATTTGCATTTTTTTTAATCATAGGGTTTGAAATATTAATATAGGAATAAATTAAAAATTCATAAAAAAACTACATGTTTTTAGTTATACTTCAAATAAGTTAGGAACATTTTAAGAAATCTGATGATTTTACTAAACTTAATGAATTGCAAAAGATTACATTAAAATATTTGCTAACATTCTTTCTGTTTTTGAGTTCATCTTGTTGCATTTATCATTGCATACATTACAATATTTTTTTACATTAAAATTATTTAAATTAGTTTATCAATAATGTCAATACATATTATAATAATCCTTACGGTAGTATTTTAAACATATATTTATTAAAGATGAAACGGATATCCCGTGACGGTATCCGGCTAAAAAAGATCAAATTTTGATTAAATTAATGCAATTAATGCTACTCTCCATAGTAGATAGGTATGATACTTAATCAATAATAAAATACGTGCCAAACGAATGAAAATCTGATAAATTTAAGTTGTTTATTTATTCCAAACACATAGGTACAAGTGTAGAAAACAGTTTATTAATATTCGAAGTTAACTAAAGGTAAATTGTGATGAATGAACACAATGTTCTCTGTGTTTGTGGCCAAAAGGCGATTGCGCTTGTTTTCATAGACAAGGCCAGGTTCAGAAAACAACCTCTCACTATAAACGCTGCTGCATGGAGCTGAGAGGTAAATTCTTGCAAACTTTGTCAAGTTTGGATATTGTTTCGCGTTGACTGACCACCAAAGGTAAGGGTCAGAACTACGATCGAGACAAACAGTTTTCAAATAATATTCAATTTCATTGGCAATTGCGCTTTTCTCTTGATCCTGACACTGTCCGCTATTTTCATTTGCAATTTCATCAAAACAATTCCAAAAGGTGTCACGAGCTTCACGAGTTACAGTCGATCCAGCCTCATCAATTCTACGGCTCTTAACAGGCGATGAAGATGGTGAGTCACGCTCACTGGTAGGAGAATCATCACAGGACTTTTTTAAGTACTCTGATAAAATTATCTGCCGAGCTCTTTCAGCTTCAACTGCCCCTAAGTAGTTTGTCTTAAACCTCGGATCCAGGAAGGTTGCAATCAAATAATTTTGATCTTGTTCTAAGATGCTGAAACAACGTTCTATTTCAGCTCTCAACGAGGTTCTCATGTACGGTAAATCAGGGGATATTTGTGCTATTTCATTCTTGTCCAAATACTTCTTTAACGCAGCAACATGCGGAATTACCTCAGAAATGCAAGAGAGACCAGAACTGGTCATTTTTGTTATTTCCTCAAAAGGTTTCAAGACCTTAATGCACTGTTCCATCAAGTCCCATTGCTGAGCAGTTAAATTATTAAGATTGAGTGTGTCATGGTCAGCTACATAAACCGAAATAGCCTGTTTTTGCTCCAGTAAGCGTTCTTTCATATAGTAGGTAGAATTCCACCGCGTGTTTATATCTTGAACAAGTTGGTGCTGTGGCAAATTAAGCTCTTTTTGAAGTTCCATCAGTTTGTCTTGAGCTAAACTTGAATGATTGAAGTGCATTACAAGATGTCTACCAGCAGCGATCATCTCCACTACTTCATGCTGAACCTTTAGCGACTCTGTTACAACCCTTTGAAGTGAATGGATAAAGCATCTAGCAGAATCATACTCGGCCATTCGAACATCATTGACCATGTTAGCATCGCTGTCATGAATAAGTAAGTGTATTTTACTTTGGTGAATATTCCAGCGAGCTGCAATCGTATCGAGTTCTTTTGCTATATTTTCTCCAGTATGGGATCGGGGAAATGGTTTTATACCAAGAAAAGCATGTTCCAGTTGAAATTCAGTAGACAACCAATGAGCTGTGAAGCTCAGGAAGGTTGCATTGTTATGTATACACATCCAAACATCAGAAGTCACTGAAATCGCGAGAGCTGTTGATAAATGTGTTGCAATTTTTGCATGAATTCGGTTGTAAACATCAGGTAAAATTTTTTGAGTAATATAGGTGCGACTCGGCACTTCATAGTGGGGTACCGCTTGTTTCATAAGTCTAGAGAATCCAACTCTTTCCACGACAGATAATGGCTCATTGTCCAGTGCAATCATTTCTGTGATTAAATAATGATACTTTTTGGCCTTCGTACCATTCACATCCTGTAATATTTTTTGTTCAAATGATTCCGACAAACTCAGTAGTTTTTGTGTCGATGTCAAAGATGAACTTGGACCAGGAAGGGGATCGGCTGCCGGCGACGGCAGGAATAGTGTCGGGGATTTTGTTTTACAAATCTCGTTGGACTTATCCGGATGTTTGGATTTCAAATGGTTACTCATGGCTGACGTACCTGACGAAAGAAATAAATAAAAGTGAAGTAGGATATTGAATCATTTGGATTAGTAAACTAGTTTACTAATCCAAATTTAAAACTCATTCAATAAAATTGTACGCCTAGCCTAGCGTAGCTTTTTAAATTTCGAATAATTTGTGGCTAAATGTGATTAATTTATTAGAGTATCAAGGATTATCATTGGTTCATTACAAAGTTACAAATGAAACGTAAATAAATAAATATCTAACCCAAATCTGTACTATAAAGCAAAAAAGTTGGTACCTATGTAATGTAGAAACAAACATACCTGCTTTTTTTCCTACTCCACCACGAGAGATTTGCATTTGGCACAACAAACACACAGCCATCTTTTTGTTCTCATTGCTAATATCAAAATATTGCCAAGTTCTAGATCTTTTATCCCGCGTAGGCATCTTCGTAACTTGAATTAAGAACTTATTATTTATTACTTATTCAATTCCGTCACCACATGAATGAATAACTTCCAATACGATTAGATTTCAAGCAAAGTAACTTTGTTGGTAAAGAGTAACAGTAACTTAGCTGTCGCATTCATATCTGCTCTTCCTCTCTACTGTATGGGCTTTTATATAGTGGAAAAATAGTAATTAGGGAAGTCATAGGGGCGATTACTAATAATGGTGTTTGCTTGATGCTAATATTTCAATGATTCAGAATATCACTGGAATGCAGATGGCAATACTAATAAAAATGATAGAGAGATTAGAGAAAGTATATTCAAAACAATATCATTAGAATGCAGATGACATTATTTATTAAGATTAGAAAGAGAGACGCGTGGATAGGTGCATAACACCTCCATGAGAATCATCCCGTCAGCATCGGAGAACAAACATGTTGCGACTTCAACACAGAAAAAATGCGCCGGATATCCGGCCAACCGGCTTGTGGGCTGGCTGGATATCCGGCATCCGGCCAAATCACTATCCGTTTCATCACTAATATTTATGGCTTTTTGGGACTTGAGTTAGACATTCGCAGACTGTAATATGGTTATCATTTTGGCAAGTACAACATTAACTTGCTTCACCATATACTACCATTTAATTTCATAAAATATTCAATAACTGTTGTAATACACATATTTAAAATATTATATAACTTATTAACAATTTGTGATGACATTTGATCAGTTGAACTTAGTTTATTGCCTCGAAATTTAAGAAGCAAATTTGTTGATTCACAATTACTAAAAATAATGAGATCAATATTGAGAAAGCTCAATATTTACTAGGTAGGCAGAATTGGAACTTCTCTGGAATGAGTGTGCATGTGTTTACTTAGAGTCGTTTTATAATTAAAGCATTTATTACAGGCGGAACATGCAAAAGCTTTTTTTCTACTGTGTGTTAGCATGTGCCTGCGTTGTGTGGATTTATGATTAAACCTTTTGGTGCATATGGAACACGCAAATGGCTTTTCTGCAGAGTGTGTTAGGATATGCATTCGCAAAGTTGAGCGGTGATAAAAACATTTATTGCATATCGTGCATGACAAGGGTTTTTCCTCAGAGTGAATGATAATGTGACTATTCAAGCTTGACTTTTGTGTAAAAGCTTTATTGCAAGTTGGACATACAAACGGTTTTTCTACGGAATGTGTTTGCATGTGGCTGTGTAAGTTAGATTTGTGATTAAAGCTTTTATTGCAAATTGGACAAGTGAAGGGTTTTTCTCCCGAGTGAGTTAACATATGACTGTGTAAATGCGTTTTGCGAGAAAAGCTATTACTGCACAA
Organism: Lepidostoma basale; assembly: GCA_022606425.2. Classification (NCBI taxonomy): domain Eukaryota; kingdom Metazoa; phylum Arthropoda; class Insecta; order Trichoptera; family Lepidostomatidae; genus Lepidostoma; species Lepidostoma basale. Next base: position 796,386 of record JAHDVF020000902.1, on the reverse strand, counting down.
GCAACACGGGAATGGTTTTTCTCCGGAATGAGTCAACTTGTGACTTTGTAAATTGGATTTGTAAGTAAAAGATTTATTGCAGATGTTGCAAGAAAATGACTTTTGTCCAGAGTGAATGACCATATGTTTGCGTAATATTGACTTGTGATTAAAACATTTCTGACAAATACCACAAGAAAAGGGTTTTTCATCTGAGTGAATGAGCATATGACTTTGAAGATTAGTCTTGTGGGTAAAACTTTTACTGCAAGTGGGGCATGAGAAAAGCTTTTCATCAGAGTGAGTAAGCATGTGACTTTTCAAATGCGACTTTCGAGAAAAATTGCAATTGCAAACACAGCATTCAAATGGGCGTTCTCCAGAGTGGATCTGCATGTGACTTTGTAAATTTGATTTGTAAGTGAAGCATTTATTGCATATGGTACAAATATAAGGTTTTTCTCCAGAGTGTATGAGTATGTGTTTTTGTAGGATTGCCTTTTGGTTAAAAGTTTTGTCACAAGTAGGACAAGGGAACAATCTTTCTCCAGTGTGGGATAGTAGGTGTCTTTGTAGGCTGGAGTTACAATTGAAAATTTTATTGCAGTCCGAACATGAGAAAGGGCTCTCGCCCGTGTGTGATACCATGTGCTTGCTCAGAGATGATTTATGGTTGAAAGATTTATCACAAATAGTACAGGGGAATGGTTTTTCTTCGGAATGAAGGACCATGTGACTCTGTAAACTAGACTTGCGAGTAAAACATCCATTACAAATGGAACAGGAGAATGATTTTTTTCCTTCACTCTTAATATTTTTATTTTTACCAAATACTTTTGAATTTTCTAAAGAAACATTCTCAAATGGTTTGTTCGATTGTTGTGTGATGGCCATATTGGAATATTCGAGACACGCCTCCTTGACATTATTATATGAAATGTTTATATCAGTAGAGTACATACATTTAGAGTCATGATTACTTTTCGGTGATAATTGATCAATTTTAACAGCGAGTTGTGATGAAGATTGGGATTCTTCCTTGATTGTGGGTAGGGAATTATCGAGAGGAACAGTGTTTCCCGCTTGGTTATATTTGGTTAAATATTCCGGTTCTGGCTTTATGGTGAAATCCAATGGATGTTCGATATGTTGCTCTAATTTGGGAATTGAAATAGTTATTTGTTTGGAATCATAATTTTGTTCATTACGGTATCTTTCTGGTGATTTGGGTTCAGCTTTTATGGACAGAGGTAATGAATTCACTTGTCCCTGTATATAATCAGGATTGATTCTGTTATTTGGAACAATTTCACTAGAACTTTGATCATGGACATGATCAAATCTTGGAGACCCTGGCTCTGACTTGATCGAGAGCATGAACGGAGAATTCAATTCTTTCTTAATCACAGGTGTTAGGCTCATCTCTTCCGGGGCTTCATGATCTTCATAATTGCTTTCGGGGGATCCTGGTTCTTCTTTAATAGATGTGTTCAGGGGCTCTTCTAGTTCCAGTTTCATGTTGGACTCCATTTGAGCAGTTGTTTCACTGATTCACTGAAAGACAAAAAATATATACACTATGAGTGTGTTTGAGTAACACAAAAGATTATAAATAAATGTATCAATTAAAATAGTGAAATGATTTAAAAAAAAAACAATAAAACCAAGAAAATCTAAACATTTAATTATTTTAAACATAAATAAAAAAAATACTACATTGAAATATTATCAACAAATAAATAAAAATAATAAATGTTAGAATTGATGTAATACATGTAAGTTTAAATAAAAAAAGACAGGTGATATAAGAAAAAACTTCTATATTCTACATAGAAATTATAAAAAATAAACTACATATAAGCCGACATCAGTAGTAACAATTGTGATGAGATTTGGAGCTAGTGGGAGTTTATGTACTTACTTCAAATGGATAATAGATCACATTCATACTTTCACTCGAGGGTTGTTATTTTCGACACTATAATAGACTTTCAAAATTCTATTACGAATAGAGTTTATTTTATAATTTATAAGAGTAGATTCCACATATTTAATTCAAATAAGCAATCTTTAAAATACGAAAACCCGGATGATTGACAGCTGACAGAACACCATAGATTACAGCTTATGCACCATAGATAAGTGGCACACATAGAAAGCCCAATGACCCATAGATAACTAATTAGAGATTCAAAATAGAGGCCGGATGACAAACTAAAAGTTAGCAAGAAAAGCAAAAATTTTTACAGCAAAATAAAACGTGATGATTTATTAAATTTAATCATAAATCAGGAAAATGCGGAACTAATCCTATAAAACTCTATTAATCTATCCACTCGAAAAAAAATAAAATAATGACATGATTTTCACGGGTAATTTTAGATTAGACATTTTTGGTTAAATAGGAAACAATATTAAATGTTGACAAAATTACTAAAATTGCCTAAGAAATAAATAATTTAAATATGCTATTTAATTAACATATAATGTAATTATATAACAAACATAAAATATTGAAACATATTGTGAAATAATGAAAATAAATTTGAATTTTTTCAAGCTGATGGCTTAATACAGTTTTGAAGGGCCAGTCCGCATTTTCTTGAATAATTTATTAGGAAAGAACAATGCGTCGGTTCATTATTTGAGTTCACTCCTTCGGGGAGGCTGCGTAATGATGAATTAGTTATATTGTGAATTATTTTAATTCAAAACATTTGAAAAAAGAAACCCGTTAATTATACTTTAACGAATTTAAAAAAAAAGAACAATAATAAATATTCTTATATTATTAATTGTTTGAGGGTTTGGCGCATTTGAAGAGAAATTGCTAATTACGAAACATAAAATGCCCCATCAATTATTTTTTCTGAAAGTTAGTACTTAAATCATGACTTCACAAAAATCGAATGCATACGAATTAAATTTTAATAGTTATATATATGTCAAACAAATGAAAAAAAGGTATCCTAAAAAAAATACGTAGACGAAACGTATTCTATTAGTAATTATATTTTCTGAAAGTTTCACGGTAACCAAAAATTAAATGTCTTATACACCTTCCTCGATTACATATTTAAATCGGAAGAAAACGGCAAAGAAAAATTCTAAGAAAGGTAAAAAAAAGTGTTTATATTTGAACGACACTGATTTTCTATTTACTGAATTTTCTATTTACAGATGTTTTATAAATCAAAACATATATATTTTTTAATTATGTGAGTTGATATGTATTACGATATGTTTTGAAGGTAGTATAGGTATTATATTTTTAACATTGAAAGAGTGATAAAAAATTATTTAATTAACACACGAGTACTTTTTGTTATATCATAAAGATATTTGATAATGCCTTAGCAAGGCGAAACATATCATTCACATAAACTAAAACAGACGTTTTCATTCGTATTAATTATAAAGCATTGATTGTATCTGATTGCCGTAATATGTGAAAATATTTGATTAATGCTTAAGAAATCTGATTGTTCTATTTACTTGCATAACCATTATCATGTTGGTTGTAAACAATAAATAAAACCTTATATTCTTTCTAGAGTTCTGCTTGTTTCTATTATATTAAATTCTTTATGTATTTTTAGTAAAAAGTAAACCATCTAGGGTAGAGGTTTTATCTAAACCGTCTAAGCGAAGATTGGAGATATTATGGGATGAAAAGGGATCTACTCTTCCACCCCAGTATAGTAATAACATTAAAGGAGCCTTGGAAGCGGACTATTTTGTTACACCACAGTTAGTATTTTCTAATTTAGATGTAATTACTTCTTACGATTATGGTTAGCATTGGATTAAAAATGACCTTATCGTCGTTGCTGGGTCTCGAAGTCGAGGGTCCCCTTGTCTACAACTTTCTTCATCTACGGTGCTATCTCCAAAGTGAGAACAGGCCAATTCTAGAGACATAGGTTCTCACGAGTTAGATTGTGTCTCTATTGGTCTCAGGAGAGTCTGGGGATTGGAGTTCTGTTCAGGATTTTTCATGCTGTCGCGGCATCACCAGTTACAGAATAGACTAGTAGCCATTTAAGTCTGTCAAGCGCCACCTGTGCCAATTGCTGGAGATGTTGCATAGCTTAAGCAATGACGCGCTTTTTTGCCCGCCAATCTTATGGTATAAACAACTAAATAGTATTTTTCTTATTTTAATGTCATGGTAATATTATAAAATTGATTGTTTAGTTATTAGGACGACAAAACGCTTGGCTCCTGATCTATGGGATCTGAAATCAATCCTGGACACGACCTGGTTTAGTCTTCATAATAATAAGCCATTATTTTTGTTCACACTGGATATTGTATATTGAATTGTAATATTGTGATTTAAATCCTTTGGGTTAGTCTTTAAAAAAAACATAAGATGAGTTAAACAAGTCCGTTAAAAGTGAATAAGCCATTAGCTTATCTGGATCTACTGGTAGTATTTGTTATAATTGTATTGAAAGAAGGGTTGGGGCAAGCAACAAAGTGAATGGTGCACTTTTTTTTGTGCACTTTCACAAGTTTTCATCGCAAACAAAAACCTGTCCAAAAAAACTAAAATGGCAATGCACAATGATGTTCTTGTACCGACCCTTATGTATGGAAGCGAAACATGGAACTGGCAAAAGAAGGATGAAAGTAGAATAAATGCAGTAGAAATGAGATCTCTTAGACGAATGTGTGGATACTCTGTGATGATAGAGTGTTGAATGAAAATATAAGAAGTGAATGCGATGCGAATGATGGTGTTATGAACAAATTAGTGTTAGGATCATTCAGATGGTTTGGACACATGGAAAGAACGAATGGTAAAAATATATATATTTACGATATAAATGGAACAAGAAATAAAGGAAGACCGAGGAAAACGTGGCAATAAATCAAATATTGAATGTCGGCCACGTGAGGGGGTAAGAGAAATCGACGCGCGTGCATGACACGATGTATGAATGTTGAGGAAACGAGAGAAATATGTCAGGAAAGAAATGTGTGGCAATCCATTCTTTCTGCCTACTCCTTCGGGGAGACGGCGCGATGATTAGTTAGTTAGTTAGTTAAATATAATGATTTCAATAATACCTACAATTTTTGATACAGCCCTTGCGTGAAAAATAATATTATAATGTGTGTAAATGTTATATTCACTTAATGTGTTTTTTTATTAGACAAACCGAAGATTATTTCCGACAACAAGCCTCGTATCATTTCGGTAAAAAGAAGAAAAAGAAAATTCCAACCGAAGAGAGGAGACAGTGGTTATCAAAATTTTCTGCTCAGGTATATATAATATATAATATCATCCTAACACACTCAAACAAGTCGTGCGTAAAGTAAAATCATGTTCTAACAGGATTTTACTTCTGACGAATTAATGAATGTGTCCATTAATTATATAATTGACGAGCTTCGTGGCAGGCTGACCTGCCACACCTGAAGTCCTGGGTTTGATTCCCGGCGATGATAGTATAATTCTTTGGTCTGGTGTAGAATTCACGTGACAATAAAATGACAATAGATTAATTACCTATCACATGTCATGAGAATTAATATAATAGCTAAACCCTTTATATTAATTTGACTCGCGTACGGATGATGTAAATAGCTGTTTAAGAAAATAATAAATAAAATATACTACTAGAGTGGTTTATCAATGGGATAACCTCAATATAATATGGCGGGTATAATGTTTTTCATACTAATTTTAAAACGTTATAGCAACAGTTTTACATATTGGATTTCATTCAAACTACTCTTTAAACATTTACTGCACTAATGAAAACAGACTGTGATATTTTCAGCGAAATCGGTTGGGTAATTTTTGAGAAATTCGTAGACAAATATTCATTTTTATATATGTTTTTCAGCGAATATAGTCGAGTTAAGAGTTATTTTTGAAGACAGAGAGGTAAACATTAATTTTTATATACAGTAGACGCTCTCTTAACCGATACCGCTTTAACCGTCCCACCGCTTTAACCGGCCTCTTCTAGGAAGTCTAATGTGTGGCTTTTTCCTGTACATATTTTTTACAGTTTGTAAAATTAATGTTAATTTTTAATGTGTGAGTTTCTAATACAGAATAAAAGTTCTGTTTTCTTAGTGTTTTGAAAAAAAAAAGATTTTTTTCTTTCCTGCGCAAGTGTTTTTCACTACCTTCTCTTTAACCAGCTTTTTCGTTATACGGCCCTGGCTCGGTCTCGTCAAGGCCGGTTAAGAGAGCTTCTACTGTATAGAGATACATCCGGATTTTTATTTTATTTATTTAATTTAATAAAATTGTAAAAAAACACAGAAACATTTTACAACTTATAAAACAACATTTTATAAACAATTACTAATATAAAAATAAAACATAAATGAAAAAAAAAACAAATACCTTCAAAACATTGGTACTTACAACAACTTTAAACATCGGTACTTATAAAACATCATTTTATAAACAATTAATAATATAAAAAAAATACAAATGAAAAAAATAAAAACCTTAAAAACATCGGTACTTACAACAACTTTAAACATCGGTACTTATAAAACAACATTTTATAAACACTTAATAATATTAAAAAAACATAAATGAAAAAAAACATCAAAAACCTTAAGCATCGGTACTGACAACATATTTAAAGCATTTTCGACGAAAGATCGCAAGAGAACCGGCATCTCTTACTTCATTTGGCAATTTGTTAAATAATTTGAATCCTCTATAAAAAACACTATATGGTTGCAGGTAGCACGACACCTCTGCGAATGGGTCGTGGAGCATCAGGACCACGGGCTCACTTCGGACAAGGAGCTGCACCTCAATATAAAGGACATGGCCGACACGGTGTTGGAAAAAGTGGCTAACATTCTAGGTAAAAGTCACAAAATAATTCAGCGAATGATATACAATAAATTATAATAAAATGAAATATCGGAATTCACAATGATTTTTTTTAACAGTACAGTCAACCTTTCATTATATTTTCATAATTATTTTGTTCGCATTACATTCACTTCACATTCCAGCATTTAGCATATAAATATTTAACAGATATTCATCTATGACAGTGGTCGGCATACTCATTAGTTAAAACATTTTAATATCAGCGGTACAACGATTTAAATTTCTTTCGAGAAACAAATTTCTTAACAAGAATTCTATTTTTTTTCTTCAAATTGGTTCAATTTGAAGAAATGGTTAAAATTTCTTCAAAACTAGGTTCAATGAATGAAATATTATTTTATGCCTTATTCATAAAAAATACAAATGTATTTTTTACTAGTTGCAGCTCGTGCAAATATTCAAGGAAGTAAATTTCCATTTCCACAGCTGAACGAGTTAGCGAGCTGCTGAAACTAGTCGAAGCCACAAATCTAAGTGGAAATAAACTAATTACGTATATAATATACTATAAATGAATTTTAGATTGTTTTTTTTAAATATATTTTCATTAGCGACTTTGTCAATTCAATTTGACTCGCGAGCTGCAGTTTGCTGACCACTGGTCTATGATATCTAATTTCCATCGTATTTATTTTACGTTAATCATCCTTTCGCCGGTTTCATGCCTCATATCCGTGCATAATTGTTGCAAATGATTGCGCGCAGGTCAGAAGAAGCCTTCCCGAATGGACAGGAGCCGCCTGGCCCGCTTCATGCTGGCCGTGTCGGACCGGGTGGCCATCTGGGTGGAGGCCGTGGTGCGCGGGGCCAGCCACGGCCTCGCGGGCCCACCTGGGACCATGGCCTCGGAGACACTTTGCGCTCTCTGAGAGATAAACTAAAATCAAAATTGCAATCATTACGACATCCAAACAATTAATTTGTCTGCATCATTGACTGCTGTGTTAAATAAATATTTTTTATTTTGATGGAATTCAACACACAAACTGAATCATGTATTTTTTTAAATTCATTTATATTTTGACATAGATATTAAAACGAGCTTTTATACAGAAAATTTTAAACTATTATGTGTTATATTTAAAACAGGAGAATACAATTTTATATATTTTGTTTTATTTATTATTTGTAATGATGTAAAACACGATAATAAATAGTTAAAGCGAATAAAAAAAAACGTTTTCTAGAAGTTTTATGGGAAGTAAAAGTTTTGCATTGCTGAGGCATTATGAAACAAAACTTAGCAAAGCGAAACATGTCGTTCCTATAAAATATATTATAATAAAACTTTTAGGAAACAGATGATTTTATTCGTATTAACATATGTTTTTTTTATTGATTGATTTCTTCGCAATTTAATAAATAACCTGATTTTACACGGATTTCACATATAAAGTAAAATAGGTAAGATTTACCAATATAAGAATAAAAGGATTTAAAAAAAAAAAGCATTAATATACAATCGTTGTCTTCAAAATAAGTAAACTCTACGTAATATTATTATAGATATTTCAAATTTCTCATATTTTATTTGAGAACAGTGAAAACAAAATTAGTTTTCACTGTTCTAGACTAATAATTTGATTATTAGTCTAAAAGTCGAAAAAAAGAAATATATCGAATTTACATAGTTCACTGTATCAGACAATCTCTGTATATGCTGCCAAATTGAGCACACGACTGGTAAATATTATAACTAACTAACTAACCACTACGACGTCTCCCCGAAGGGGTAGGCAGAAAGAATGGACTGCCACACTTTAACCGATGCGGCACTCCATTCTTCTCTTTTCGCCTTCGCGGGTGACGCGATGTGGTGGGTTGCGAACCCCATCGCCACCAAAAGGCATCTCCCGCGCATGCTTCGATCCTCCAGCGTCCACAAAATAAATCTAAAACAAGTAATATAAAATAAAATAAAAATAACAACACATAATATCCCCTTTTATGGTGCACATGTCAGCTGAATGATCTGGACTTTTGTGTTTATTTAATTTATATTTCACGCATCCACCGTTCTTTTAATTAACTGTAATTAGGCACCTAAAGCAATCCAACTCCAGCAAGAACTTAAAAATGTTATCAAAGAAATGATTCAAATCGACATATAAAATATTATTATATATATAAAAAAATAGACACGAATGTTTTAAGACTAGTTGGAAAAATAAGTGACTATGATTCATGTATCAGCATTTCATTTTGATGTATAAAAATAATTCTGAGATATCAAATTAAATAGTTGCGCTGGGATTAATAAATGAAATTTACGTGTGGGGCATATAAAGGGTTATACACTAGTACATTTGCACTTCTACTATGGGTTATCCCCCTCTACTTTTTTCGCGTCTCGGGCGACTCGACAACATCCGTCACTCTCACCTATAGGGAAATACCTATATATAGAGGGAAGTATACAAAAAGTTCACAGGGTCTCAACATTGTAATGACTACCTTAAATAAATGTTAATATTAATAAAAAAAAGTTCACCTGTAAGAGTTTTAGTTTTACGAGTAGTTTTGAATGCATTTTATATTTAACTTGTTTATTATCTTGAATTGAAGCAAGCCCTAATTCATTTGTATTAAAAAAAAACTACAAATTCTCATTTTAAATATTTTTTATGATGGCGAAAAGAGAAGGATGGAGTGCCGCATCGGTTAAAGTGTGACCGTCCATTCTTTCTGCCTACCCTTTTGGGGAGACGGCGTGATGGTTAGTTAGTTATTTTTTTTACTCATATATTATTCCGGTTTGCGTAATAATATACCTGGACGATATCATGTTTGGAAGTAATCAGCCATCGACTACAATAAATTGTAAGTATTTATCAGAAACATAACGAACCACATCGATGGGTGCATTTGGGAAAATTATTTGGGAATAGATTATATTATTCCATAAGCGATAAAGTCATTATTGAGAAATAAAATTTCGACAATAATTACTAATCAGTATTAAATATTGATAAAGTTGAATAATAAATGTATTTTTATGGGATTGACTTGTTTCGATTTGGCAGGACATTATCAAACTTATCACGAATCAATCCGTGTATTTTTTTTGTATGCCAGAGTTAATAGTGCAGAATAATGCAATTAAGGTTATTTGTATTTCTAAATTATGTTATTATTATTTTGTAGAATAGCTCTTTACACGCGTGAGCCGGATTGATGTAAAGGGTTGAAAAATAAGAACACCAAAATAAATATATAATTCATAGAACCATGTGAATAGAAATATTAGACAGTTATCTCTTTGTTTCTCTTATCGTAACATTATTTACGAATTTGCTAGAATTGCATCCGAAGTTATCTATCTCATTTGCCACCTTGCTTAGAAGACGAATCGCCTGTATTAACAGGAGAATTTAAAAGCGCTTCTGTGCGGCAATTTGGGGCATAAACTAAGATATGTCCCATTGCTCTGCTATATATGTGAGGAACGTATCGATTTAGTTCTTTCAGTATTCCCGGATTTTACTCGTAAATACCCTCGGACAATAGTTGATACATTGATACAAGAGAAAAATCCAAATATTAATCCGTTTTTGTAAAATACCAAGTAACTATTCATAAATAAAATGAAGCCATTTTAATTATTTAAATAATTATATTGTGGTCTTTTATCTGACATATGAACGGATACGCGAATGATTCTCGCCGCATTTGAAAATGCATCACCAAAACAAAACATGTCACTCTCTTATGAAATAACAAAACTTCTTAAAAGTGGACATATTCAAAAATAAAAATAACTATTAATTTATAGGAATTCTCTATCATTGTTAAGTATACAATAAATAACTACCATTCAATTATAAATTGAGGGCTGGACATTACAAAGTTGGTAAGTATCAAAAAAGTCAAGAAAGGGTTTTTGATCCAAATTTCTGTATAACATTAAGGCCATATTTGTGCAGAGATACAAAGTAATTGAATAATATGAAATAGTTCAAACACTACCTTAAAAATGTCACCTGTGGTACATGACATATGAAACAGTAAATAGTTTTTATATATTTATTCGTTTTATGTTTAAACAATATAGCAACTTTGTAATAACCAGTCTTCAATTATTACGTATATTTTCATTCCTTTCATTTTTCGTTTTTTAAATTTGTTATAAATGGCGATGATTATATTGTTTTATAATATAATATAATATTTAGAGCCATTCCTGACTCGACACCTCGTGGATCAATTTTGAAATTAAAATATTTTGTTAACGAGAACATTCAAGGGTACCTGGTTCGCAGCCTGCAAAGAAACATATGCAGTTCCATACGTGACCTTGCACTATTTTTAATTCTGACTTCTCGTTTTGGAGTAACTTGTTGTGTGAAGGTACTTACTAATGATATTCGATTACAATAAACGAGCGTTATTGAAGAATGGTGAAGCCTCGTGAAATATCAAAATGATCTAGCAAGAATAAAAATGAAATAAAAAAGGCTTTAAAATTAAAAAAAATATATATTAAATAAGTAATACGAATGAAAACATCTGTTTTCTAGAAGTTTTATTATATTTAATATGATTGACATATTTCAGTGTCAGAGTGGAGGGTCGAAGCGGAGGACAGGAGGAGTTGGAGGCGAGGAATACTGGAGGCTAAGGCTCGATATGGGCTGTAGGGCCATCAAAGAAGAATAATAAGAAGATATATTTCGCCTGCCTAAGGTATTATCAAAGGTCTCTATCAAAAGCCATATCAAATGTCTCGCCTATCTAAGACATTATCAAAGACATTTGATAATGCCTTAGACAAACGAAACATGTCATCACACAAAATATAATAAAACTTCTAAAAAGCAGTCGTTTTCGATTTTTTTTTGTTTTGTTACAACAGTATTATTGCTTAGTTAATACGAATGAATACGACAGTTTTCTAGAATTTTTATTATATTTTATTTTATGGGAATGACATGTTTCGCCCTTCTAGGGCATTCAAATGTGACGAAATTTCAGTAAATAAATATTATATTGGATTCCATACAGATTAAACGCGTAATAAAATTATTTTCCGAAATTCCGAAATGGTATATAATACTTTTCTTTTATTTCATTGCCGATTCAATCAATTAGATCAAGTAACACTGTAAGTTAGATCCAGTAAAGGTTAATTTATGCTTCAATTACATGCATTTGGTAAAAATAGATTTCAAAATAGTGTCTCCTATAATAACCATCCTCTATATTGGTACCCCGGTACTTAATTTACTGCGTTTATAAGAAATAAACATCCGTTTTGACCTTCTGTCCCTTCGTATAAAACGGCAGGCAGAAGCTCAGGACTTCAGTAAACTTTTGGAAGACATCCTGTGTAGTTCCTCTTCATCAACAGTCCCCACCATGAATCCTGTTGTAAGTAATTTTAATTGTATTTTTTAATAATAATACAAAATCTCATAAAGTTAATAAACAGTAAAATTCAAATGACATATTTTTTAGTAGCGAAGATATTCGCCAGGGTTTCAACTGTTTACTTTTGAATTAAAACTTGGTTCGAGTGCAAATCAATAGATGGCTCTTTAGCCATGAGTGCTATTTTATCAATGAAAAGTATTGACAAAAAGGTTACCGATAACTTTGTTCTTTTAATTTATAATTTTTTATTTATTGTGCAATGACTTTTAACTCCATTTAAAGTCAGATATTGTAATTTGAATTATTTTATAATTAGTTTTTTTTGCTGAGGTATGTATTAGGTATACCTATTCCAGAAAAATAAAATAATTTAAGGGAGTAATGTTTGTTGCATGATACAAAAATAAAATCTTTTTATTTTCAATTTCAATCCAATGGATTTATTTGCAGCAAATGTCTTTGTTTGTTCTTGGCATGCCACTAGGGTCATTCCTGGTAGTTTTCTGTTGCTGTAAACATTATTCTATACAAAGGTTATTTGAACCCAATTATTGGATACAACTTTTTTAAGCTATTGATTCTCATGACATGTGACAAGTAATTAGTCTATCCCCATTTTTAATGTCACATGAATTTTTCTAGACCAAAAACAGGGTGAGAATTTTCCCTACGTCACCGGGACTCGAACACAAGACCTTTGATGTAGCAGTGTAGCTTTTGGCACTCTGCCACGAAAGCCGTCCTTTATTTTAATTATATTAATAAAACGTCAGATTATTTTTAATGTTTGCTGTTTTCTCGCTTTAGGTTTTAGTCTCAGTGTTTACCGCTTGCGTTTGCATGACCATCGCTGCTCCATCAGGTGGGTGGGCGGCTCCCTTGGTTGTGCAGCCACAGCCAATCATTTTTGCCAAGCCGCTGATCCAGCAGGCCGGTTGGGAAGCGAAATCCGGCGGTTGGGACGCCAAGCCCGCTGCCTGGCAGGTTCAGTCTGCCGGTTGGGACGCCAAGCCCGCCGCCTGGCAAGTTCAGTCTGCCGGTTGGGACGCGAAACCGGCTGCTTGGCAGGTACAATCCGCAGGGTGGCAAGCTAAGCCCGCCGGTTGGGAAGCTCAACAGTGGAATGCTAAGCCAGTTGCTATCGCTCAGGTGCCTCTGAAGGTAAAATATTTAAAACATTAATATGAATGAAAACGTCTGCCTCCAAGGAGTTTTATAACATTTCTAATGGAATGGCATGTATCGCCCTACTAAGGCATTATCAAATGTCCATCAAAATAAAATATAATAAAACTCTTAGAAGACAGACGTTTTCATTCATATTAATTATTTAATTTGGAAAACTACACCATTGTTCAAGAAACAATAAATAAAAATTATATAAAACATATTTTTTCTCGTATTTGAAACACACAAAACAAAACCACATTAAGGAATATTATAACGACAATAAATGTTGGTTGTCTTTTTTTAATAACCTTTGTTTACCATTATTAAGTTTTTAGCTTCGTTTGTATTGAAGTAAATACTAGTATTATGGGTTTTGTGACTTGTTATAAATGAATTTTATTCAAAAAAATGTTTGCCTACCGTAAAGATTAATATTAACAATGAAGAAGGATTATATTATTATTTATTTATTATTTATTTTTATATGAACATTTAGCGATGTGAAAACACAAGTTGTTTAATTGAATAATACTTTTTTTTCTTAAAGAGTTATTATATGCCACAGATGACCTCTAGTCTTATACGAGTATGTAGGTACTTGTTTCTTGAATATTCATATTATATTTAGTTCGAATACGAGTATGTACCTATACTTAATTTGAAATTCAAACGGCATATTCAGACTACAATGATCTGTCTATACTATATCACGTAAATCGATAGTACTGTAACGTAGATAAAACGATTAAAAATGTGTACAAAAATAAAAATGCATAACGTCATTATATTATTGAGAATTGATTTCCACATGTTATAGTTTACTAAGTATCTAGTCATCGCGTCATCTCCCCGAAGGGTAAAGGAGAAATAATGGACTACCACACTGTTCTATCCTGACATACTTCCCAGGTTTCTTCAACAACTGTCGACCTTCGTGGCAGAGTGGTAAGAGCTCTGGCTTGCATACCGAAGGTCCCGGGTTCGATTCCCGGCAATGGCAGTGTGATTGTCACACTGTCTTTGGTCTGGTGTAGAATTCTCGTGACAATAAAATGGCGATAGATTGGCTACCTATCATATGTCATAAGAATCAATACAATAGCTAAAACATAAATTGTATACAGTAATTGGGTTCAAACGACCTGTTGTATACAAGGAATAATAATAATAACATTCATACACTGTGTTATGCACGCACGTTGATTTCTCCGACTCCTCACATGACCGACATTCAATATTTGTTTCTAGTTATTTCTTGTTTCGTTTAAATCCTTAATATACACTTTTTTACCATTATTTCTTCAATTATTCTTTCCATGTATCCAAACCATAATAATGATCCTTTCATTATTTTGTTCATAACACTTTCAATCGCACTGCATTCACTTCGAATATTTTCATTCGACACTCGTTTCGTATACAGATTTTCTACACATTTGTCGTTGAGATCTAATTTATACTTTACTTAAAAGCATGTTATTGTTTATTTTAAAAAAAATATTAAATTAAGTATCACTTACTATATTAATTTGTTTTAGACTGTATGGAGCCCTAAAGTGATTGCCGCCCCACAATACGTGGTTCCCGCACAGAAATATATCGTCTCTCCTTCCCTCGTGTCTGCTCACTCCTGGTAAACACACTAAAGCAGCATGAGCACCGCCGAATTTTAAAATTAAACCAATTCAAGAAAACAACTGTCATCAAAAACACACAGAAGCATTCTACACCGAGATTATGAAAACACTCACAAAAAAGATTTTCCTCTTTCGTTCATAGTGAACAAATTGGTTTGGTAAATAATACGAAAATAAAAGATAAGGCTTCCGTTTAACATTATACTATCTATTATTAAACAATGATTGTTCTCAATGAAAATAGAGAATCTTTTTATAAAATGTGATTGAACTTTTACGTTGTATTTGGAAATTCGTATGTTCGGTGAAGCTCGCAGCCTGTTTTGCAAGATATTTTGTCTTGCTGCTGTTTTTTTAAACGCTTTTCTTGAAAAGGGAACCCAATCGACCGCTGGAAAATATACATTTAAGACTGATTGTAAACATTGTATAATAATAAATAAAACAACAAACCTGAACCTTTTGTTTTTATCTCACGTTGCGGATAACAATCTCTGGAAATTGCGTAAGAAATATTTATATCTATTTAATAGAAACGAAATAAGAAAAGTCCACACAACACTCTGTTTGTAATTATTTAACAAGAGAGTATTTTTTACATTGAATAGCTCGAACGTTTTTTAATGGCGTAATTTATTTCGCTACTGAGCCGAGTGGAGAAAAAAAAACACGAACTGAAAGAAGTTTGATGTCGTTTAGAAATTGAAACTAAATTAAAATCGCAATTACTTACAATAGTGTACGCGTAAGAGTTACAAAGTGAGACGAATTAATTGAGAGGAGGTTTAACCGGAACACGTAACTATTTTTATGAAGTATGCATATATGGTTAATAAAAGTAAAAACTAATATAACCGTATCTACACATGTTTTTAAATGAATACTAGGTGTCTCAAAATAAAGTTTATATTTAGTGGATCATTAAAAGTAAGCTCGAAAAAATGTTTGTTTATTATTAAAGTACATAATTTGGGAATTTATTTCTTCAAAATCATATCATCCTAAACTCTCGCGTTCGTGGCACTCATTTAGTCGAACAGTAAAATTTCTTATGACGGCTTGACTGACTGATAATCGAGAGATTGATTAACATTTTCCACGTTTTTTACTGTTCTTGGTTTTTGGTTTTTCTGGTGGTGTATATTGTATTTTGAATGAGAGATATGCTTGGGGCATCGTTTAAGTGGTACCCCAGGTTCTCAAAGTGGACGATAACGCCCCCTTGTGGGCGTTTGAGACTTTCAGGTGGGCAGTAGAAGACCCAGAAAAAAATATAGAGCGTGGGCAGATAAAAAAAATAGTCTAAAAAGACAAAAAAAACACGCTAATCTTTTCTTCCTTTTCTTCGTTCGGTATTCTACCATATGTCGTTTTCAGATACATAAAAGATTTAATTTTATTTTAAAATTCAACTATGTGTTTCTTAATATTTGGAATAACTTTTATTTATTTCATTCCATTTATTTATTTTAAACATATCTAAAGCATTACAGAATTTTTTTCCAATACACTAAAGATACAAGTTAGAGATACACAATAATAAGTAATACATAATAGATTAATAAAAAGAGCGAGAAAAATAAGATGCATGACAAATTAATAAAATAAATATACCATACAATTATAATAAAGATAGTACTTCCCTCAGATGAGCCAAACTATCACAAAATATGTCAAACTCCGAGGTGATACGATTAAGCAAAGATATTGCTCTACCTACCGGCATAACCATTGGCAGGTTGGTTCTGCATCGTGGGAGATAAAACAATCTATGGCCCCTTTGTCGAAGATAATTATCAGGGACGAACAGACCTACATCACTCAGGATTTCTGAGTTGTGTATACAACCGCCTATCAGTCGAAAGAAATGGACACCCAAGTGAATGTCTCGTCTCCTCTCGAGTGACTGGTAGCCTAGCATCCCTAGCAAGAAATCAGTTGGAAAGAGCCACGGGTAATATCCATACTCCCTAAGATAGAGGTATTGCAGAAATTTTTTCTGCACCCTCTCCACCATCAGGGAATATCGAACCTCATGCGGCGCCCAGATAATGGAACTAAACTCCAACCGACTTCTCACCAGAGAGTTATACGGCAGCTTCAGCACCTGAATATTACGAAAGATCTTGGCGTTTCTAATGACAAAACCAAGCATTTTGAGGGAGCTATTACATAGTGAAGTTATGTGAAGACTAAACGACAAGCGAGCATCGAACAACACCCCTAGATCCATGGACGTCGACGCTCTTTCGAGCTGGGCTTCATCCATTAGATATCTGAAGTAAATTGTTTTAGTTGCTCGTGTAAACGACATTACAAAACACTTGGAGATGTTGAAGAACAATTTGTTTTGTTTACTCCATTGCATGATGCTTTGTTTATCGCGCTGGAGATTCAAGCAGTCTGAAGGAGACTGAATTTCACTGAAAATTTTTAAGTCATCAGCAAATAAGAGAAATTTTGAAGACTCAATTACATTTGATATATCATTGATGAAGATTGTGAAAAGAAGCGGCCCTAAAATGGAACGCTGTGGTACTCCAGATGAAGTGTGGAATACTGATGACTGATACAGTCCATAAGATACGTACTGCACTCGAGAAGACAAAGAACTAGAGAAGAGCTTTTATGAGAGGAGGGCATTGAGCGTTTATTTTTATTGTAAAGGAGGCGGTGGCCCAGAAAAGATTGGAAACCTATTTTCTAGTCGCCGAATCACCGTTTTTGTAAAACTCTCGCACGAAAAACGCGCGGCCCGCTCCCGAGAAATGCTCCATAGCTGCTGATTCACGAGAATTTAATTTAAATCACTTCTAATGTTATGATATTATACAACAGTCTCCTCTGTTCGCCCCCGCGGGAAAAGCGACGTGATGGGTGGCGCACCTCATCGCTGCTTAAGTCCAACTTAAATCAACCTTAGAACTAGTTACATTTTTTAGTGCAAAAACATAAATTTATTTTATATAATAAACTAATGTTGATTATCATTGATACGATAATGAGAAACTGAATATTGAATTCGTGCCTATGCCCATCTTACTGTTGTGAACAGAGTAGGCAGTAATTACCAAAAGTGACAAAAGAAAATATTTATTTGATAAACCAAATCACATAAAATCTATTTGTCGGTGTCTTAAACGGCACAATGCACAAAAAATGAATCACGTAAAATGATGCAAACATAACCTTACTTTCTTTTCCCAACGAGCGAGTTCAATGGCAATAATTATCCAGACTGGCTGCCATCCGAATTCGCGAAAAAAGTTTTTCTGACAATACGAAATATAATAGAATGTTTTTCATTGTCAACAGCGCGGCGTACTAATTTGAAATCGGAAAATGGCTGCCATTCACACGTTCTTAGCCCGCAAAGAAAATAGTATATATGGTCAGTGTCCGTCTGATAAATGTGCGAATTTTATTAAAAATGTTATATAACGTTTTCTCGTTTTTAATGCAGGTTATTTGCATTGGGATTCAAGGATGTGATCGGAATTGAAAATGTCTCCTATTCTTCTTTTCTTATCAAAGGCAAGCGAGTTTTATATATGGCAGGGAGGCGCATTTTCTTGCCATTGTGGTGGAAGGTTTGGCCGATTTTGTGACGTTTTCGCGTGCTTAAGTTAGATCCATAATAAAGCTAATTTTAGAAAAACAAATTTTCGCAATAATTAAAAAGCAGTAAAAGCGTTTTGAATCTCATTGTATTTGATAATTTATTAGCAAGACAAAAATGACATGTCTAGAAGATAAATCTTCTAGAAAGTAGAGATGAAAGAAGTACATAAGGATATAAGAATGAGGCTTTTAGGGAATTTGGGTTATGGTAAGTTAATAATTTTCTTCTTCTTCTTCTTCTTCCTTATTGTAGACCTATGTGGTCTGTTCTCCAGAGTGTTGCCCCTCCTGTGAGGTAGATTCCCAGCTGTCCTTCCATCTTTTAGGAGGTCTTCCACGAGGACGAGTCCCATGAGTCTGCCCTTGGTCTTACGCATGCTTTATAGATTCTCATCTTACTCTTAATGGCCACGTCTTTGTTTTTCTATATTGTGGATTTTAGAGCCCCAGAGATTGCAGCTGTCTTGTTTACTTGGGCTTGTATTTCTTCCCGCAGATCAGCTCCCCCCACCAGGTCTATGCCTAGATACTTGAAGGTCCTGACCTGTTCTATGAGTTATTCTTCTATAACCAGGTTACATGTTTTGGAAAATGTTTTGGAAATGGTTAATAATTTTGTTTTTACAAATATAAAAGTGGAAATAAACTGCAAATTTATAACAAAGCAAGTATTTTAATTTTGACTGTATTTATATCTAATGCCGTTTGAAAGAAGCATTGAACTTACGTTATTGTATGATTTAAAAATGAGATTATCCTTAAATATTACAAGTTTTTTTATTATACAATAACATGAGGTAAAATGATGTAATTCTTTTTATTATTTTATCCGCACAAACACATTATGATGATATACATGTAGTAACGTCACATTTCATGGAAAACACGAAGTCAGTGAACCATTTTTGTTGGCTCTAATTGTTTCAATTTTGAATATTTTAAACATTAAGATCCAAAAATGGAAAGTAAAGAAACCGTTTTACATTCTTGCGTTTCGTAATACAGAAATAACATACGCAGTTGAAAGAATTTTCTCACATTATTGTATCAAATTTAAAATGATAGTTCATGTTGGAAATTGTCATGACATGTTTCGGCGCAATTTGAGACCGTATTTTTTTTACATAAGAATAACGAAGTGCAAGCGGTGTTACTCTGCCATTACTCCATTATGTGAACGTTTTGCATTTATAGATTAATCTAATGTTATCACGTTCCGAAATTTCATACAGAAGTAAACGGTGTTAGAAAATTATTAGTTTTCTATAAAACGTTTATTGTAGGGTAACACTTATGTTACACACTATCTATAGGGCTCAGCTTTGACATAAAAAGCATATTTTTTCCTGGGCTTACCTTTCTAAAAGATTAATTTTACTTGTGTTTTGTAATTCTATAGACCTTCTTTAGCCATAGATATTAGAGAATATGAACACATATTTTAGGGTTTAGCGAATACTTAAGAATATTTCAGGGTTTTTGGGGTGGTAAGAGCTCTGGCTTCCATATCGAAGGTCCCGGGTTCGATTCCCGGTGATGGCAGTGTGATTGTCACACTGTCTTTGGTCTGGTGTAGAATTCACGTGACAATAAAATGGCGATAGATTGGCTACCTATCACATGTCACGAGAATCAATATAATAGCTAAAAAATAAAAATTGTATACTGTAATTGGGTCCAAACGACCTGTTGTGTACATAAAAAAAAAAAAAAAAAAAAAAAAAAAAAAAAAAAAAAAAAAAAAAAAAAAAAGTGACATATTTTTACTTTGCCCATATAGTATTAAGTCTCCCTTTCGAACTTAAATGACGAACGAATTGACTACCAAAAAGTAACCAATAAGCGTCGTGAGTATAGGTTTATGTGACTGTATGTATAGGTGCGTCGCGTTTTGACTTCGGTTATGGAAATTGTTCAGTAACTAAAAAAACAATTGTTGGCATGGTCGGGAGAAATGGAAAACCTTGCCAGGAAAAAATCTAGAAGATGATCATTGATTGACCAATCGAAAAATACTCAAATGAGACGTCGAGAGTTCGTTCTTCCGTCTAAAAAATACGTATTATAATAACGTATCAATTATTTAATATGGAGTTTTACATCATTGTTCAAGAAACAATAAATAAGTAATAATAACGTATTAATTATTTAATATGGAGTTTTACATCATTGTTCAATAAACAATAAATAAGTAAACATAAGGTAACAGAATATAAAAGAAAATTTGAGACATACAAAATATTATTTTAAACATTTTAGCGCATATAAATCCTAGCCCTAGTTATCTCTAGCTTCAAACAATGTTATTAAACACTGTGGATTTCCATAGTGATGAATGTGCCCTTTACTAAATCAATGGGTTTAGAGTAATAAATCGATAAAATGAACAGTTCCTTTACTTAATTAATAACTTTGGAGTAATAAATGACTCTCGAACTATAATTATATAAAAAAAATCTTTTTAAAATTTTTAGTTAACTAATACATGTTTTATGTTCCTAGGTTCTTGTACTTAGTTTTTAATACTTTTGGTTAGTTTATCTTGTTCTCTCGATGATGAAGGTATAAAGCTTTCGGAACATGTTGAGAAAAATAAAGTCAAAGGTGGAAAATACTGTGTTTTGATTCATAAAGAAAATAAAAAGTTTAAACCAATATAAAAATGAATAATTATGTAAAGATAACCGATTGGTTCTTCATCTCAGCCTATCTCACAACTCACAGTTACGACTTGATAACAAAACAGTTCTTGTTTTTATCATTGTATAATTAAATTAAACAAGTTGTTCAAGCATTGCGTTTAAGAGACATGACAGATAAATTATATAATATTTTCGAGAGTGTCTTTCTGAATCTAACAAAGAAAGGAGTTTATATACCTGTGTGTATTTGTAATTATGAAAGTTTCGATGAAAGGCGCCAAAAAAATGATTATCGGTCAGTATCGAGAGCATAATACGGTTACCTAGACCGGTGACAGGAATCGCTCGCATCTGACCCAGTGTCGTCTTTCGAGATTTTGTCAATCGACTTATATACGAAGCAAAAAACTTCCAAAAAGCAAACAATTCTAACTAACTAACTAACCATCACGTCATTTTTCAAGATTTTTACAGGTCAGTTCGGTTTTATACACTAAGTTTTTTTAAAGAATTAATTGTATCTCAATAGAGACGAAGATGTAAATTATTTGGAAACAGAATACGGTGGTCGAGGCGTTTACAGGACTAATGACCTGTCATTGATTGGGTTAAGCGATCGCTTTATGTAATACAACATTCCCCATTCCGCCCTTCTTACAAACACCACGTCTGACAATTATTACTTAATGATTAACCCGTAATAGGTAAAATCCAGTATTTGTCTACAAGTATTTCGCACGCTTAATAGAATACTGCCTTAATAAAAAAAAAACAAGTTTTGCTCAATCTGACATGAGTCGTTGTTTCAACAAAAACAGTCTAAAAACACGTACGAAAGGATAGCGTTAACATTGTGAACGATTATCGTACGTACAAATGGATAGCGTTAACATTTTGAAAAATAGATGTATAGGGTTACACAAGCCTCTGTCTAATGTTAACTCAATTATGACCTTAACCATAATCGGTCAGTTTACTATTAAGCGTGCGATTTGTATACACTAAAAAAAACAAAAAAAAGTTTTTTTTAGTCTGGCTTTGTAATCTAATAATAAAAATAGTAAAAAATGATTTTTTTTAATTGCTTTAAATTAAGGCGAGTCATATAGTCCGTAAAATACGGTAGATAATTTTAAGGCTTTTTTAAAGGTAAAACATTTTTTTCTTTTTGTTTTCACAGTACGCTACTGGTCGGTGCACAACACAGCCAGTGCCACAACCTGCAGATTTTTTTCTTCTTATTTCATAACTCGCTATCACCGGGGTAACGCGAATATTTCAACTTACACCGCCGTTCACATTGCATTCTACCACTTGTAACATTACTCTTACTCGTTGTTGATTTTATGTGGTATGAAATGATTCTTTATTATTTCGAAAATAGTAGTCTAAATAATTATCTAAACGAATTTTGTTTCTCATCGATTTTCGATTTCATTCAACCCAAAATAACGCTGTACAATTAATGCATTGTATTCATTCTTCGGCGTTTTATTTAAATATGAATTCTAATTATTTATTGTTTCTTGAACAATGATGTAAAACTCCATATTAAATAATTAATATAAAAGTAAACGTCCGTCTTCTAGGAGTTTTATTAAGTTTAAAATTATTATGACATGTTTCGCCCTTCTTAGGCATTATCAAATGTATGCATATGTAATAATACGTTTGTTAATGCTATAGAAGGGCAAAACATGTAATCCCATATATAACTTAATAAATCTCCTAGAAGACGGACGTTTTCATTTATATTAATTATGAATTCTAATAGTACCATTTAAGGATATAATCATAAAGCGTTCACACCTTTTCTATAAGTATAATAGTATCACATACAAAGCTATTAATGGCCAATATGAGATTTTTAAGAAGTAAAAACATACATTAGTTGTGAATTTATGGATAATTATTTATAAAGGATCAGAATATCAGAACAGAACGCGTATAATGTGATCTGAGTGATGTAGGTCTATTTGTCCCTGATAATTACCTTCGTCAAAGACAGTACAGATTGTTTATTTTGCTGGGCTGTAGAACCAACCTGCCAATAAGCCTGTGGGTAGGGCAATCTTATTGATTAATCGGGTCGCCTCGGAGGTCGACATATTTCGTGATACTGTGAGTTGCCTCAGGGATGCAATATCAATGTTATGATTCTTTCTAATTCTTAAGCTTAATTTTTTATATATTTTTTTTATGCTTCTCTTATAAATTCTTATAATGTAATTGCAAACGATCTGGAATTATATGTCTGTAATGTTTGTGATTTTATTAAAATAAAAGAAATGAAAAAATAATTTATAGTTAAAATATTAAATCAACGTAGGTACTTTAAAAAGTTTCTTATGTGTTGGTATGTAGGAATCTGCATCTCCGTAGTTGCCTCACTTCGCCCGTGACAGCATCCGATCGCGTTGCCATAATAACTCCCCGAGACACAAAACGAAATAAAAGTGAATCAAATAATGGAGAGAACTTTCTCGAACTCTTCGGCAGGCTTCTCGAACGAAAAACGGAGGCCATTGCCATCGACTGTCACCCACGGCGGCCATTTTTCTTTTATTTTGGCGGCAAACAGAAATCCCGCCTCGCCCGCTCACTCGATTAGAAAGGATGCGGAGAACGTCCAAATTATCCGATATTTGCGACGATAAAAACGTTTACTCTTAATAAATAGGTACTGCCGATTGATCAGGACTTACGTAATGTTTGGATTGGGTTTTGTAACTGGATCTGTCGGAAGTTTGTTCAAATTTTATGAGTATAATGCCATCATTATGTTATACTTTGTCGGACGGAATAAGAAATAAACAACATCACCCCATAGGAAAATATACTTAGGTGTTGCATAACTGTTATGAAAATAATGTAATTTATTTCAAATATAAAAAAATGCAATTTTTATTTAAACACTAAAGATAGAACGAAATTTTTGGAATGAAAATGGTTCAGGATAATTTTACGCTGTAAGTGAACATATTTTAAATCGAGAATAAAAATGAAATATTTGCTAAAATACTTTTTATAATTTTAAATTTATTTTTTAGGGGATAAGGAGAAACTTGAATTCACTTTTAACGATCGAAATTTATTTTTTAAACGAAATCAAAATATATTTTTTAGGGGATAAGGAGAAACTTGAATTCACTTTTAACGATCGAAATTTATTTTTTAAACGAAATTAAACATTTCTATTTTTCTTTTTTGTACACTATGTATATACAACACTTTTATTAAAAATAAAATTATATTGACATGTTTCGGACGAACAGTCCTTCAGAAAAGATACATATTTATAAAAAATATTATAAATTTGTTGTTGTTTACATCTGTCAGATCATGTAAACAACAACAATTTTATAATATTTTTATAAATATGTATCTTTACTGAAAAAGGACTGTTCGTCCCAAACATGTCTAAATAATTTTATTTTTAATAAAAGTGTTGTATATACAAAGTTTATAAAAAAGAAAAATAGAAACAAACAATCATAACAACTAAAAGTATGGCGTAGGTATATAGAAGGCATTAAATATACTTGCATTCTTCATTAACTTGTATCTACTCGTATGTCGTTTTACTATGTGCCAAACATATTTGAGTGTGTATATTATATATTTTTATTATTTTAAATAATTTACCCAGTATGAACAATTTTTTTTCAAAATGTATAAAAAAGTACTAAGTTTTGATGTCAAAATTATACAAGTTTTTTCGTTTATATAAAGAATTTTGACAGGTGTAAAAATAAATTTTTCATTTGTTCCAATGATAATTTGAATAATTTCTTCAATATTCTTTTAAAGTTCTTGCTGGTGTTGGTTGGTTTTAAGTGCCTTATTACTGCCAAATAAAAAAAGTGGATACGTGGAACATGAATTAAATCATATAACAGCTAATTTAAAAAACGGTGGATACGTGTAACATAAATTAAATAGACACAAAAGTCCGGATCGTCCATGTCAACATGTGCAACATCGGAAAAACATTATGTGTTATTACATTATGTGCTAAATTAAAAAAAACGGTGGATTCGCGGAACATAAATTAAATAGACAAATGGGCACCATCTAAAAATAACATTTTGTATTAAATTATTTTTATTTTGTTATTTTATTTTATATCATTGTATTTTACATTATTTGTTTTACATTTATTTTGTGTATGTTGGAAGATCGAAGTGTGCGCGGGAGATGCCTATTGGTGGCGATGAGGTTCGCAACCCATCACACCGCGTCTCCCGCGGGGCGAAAAGAGAAGGATGGAGTGCCGCATCGGTTAAAGTGTGACAGTCCATTCTTTCTGCCTACCCTTTCGGGGAGACGGCGTGATGGTTAGTTAGTTAGTTAGTTAAGTACTTAGTAATTCAGTATATAAAAAAATCATCCGGTACAAAAAATAGCTAAATAAATCATGATGTAACAAAAAGTATAATATTATATATTTTAGTCTATTGGCAAGTATCAATTGGGGAAATCATCAGTAATTATACAATAAGCTATTTAATAAATTATTTGTCTGGATGAGATGGTATCGTGGTGATTAATGTATTAGTAAATTAAATTTAAGCCTACGCCATTAGGAATGATGAACGGAGAGATAAGAATAATCTATGTCTGTTTTCATTCTAAACCCGGAGACGAATCTTCCTCAAATAAATCTTATAATTCGTCGATAGAAGCTTGTAAATATCTTGTTTTGTAACATATCTTTCATTAAAAAAAATTCAATTATACTGCACATTTACTGATTATTGACATATAAGTGAACAATAAAATTAAAAACATTCAGTTACAAATATTCATCATATGTACCTGCACACATATATAAGCATATACTTATACATGTATCTTCTTCGATGGCCCTACAGCAGCATTTGTAGTAGTAGTGTAGCGTCCTTCCTCACCTCATCTTCCTTCTCTTTCCACCCGGATGTCCCTCAAGGGTTCTGTTTGGTGCCCGAGATGACAGCATTTTCTCCACATGTCCAGCCCATCTTAGCCTACTCAGTCTAGCATTTAGAGAGATTATCTATAAACCATCCAAGCTCTTTATATAAGCGCATATACACAAAGTTAATACATGCATAGGTCACAAAACAACAAATCTACACAATTGGTGCAAATTCAAGAAAATAACTTGAAATTGATTTGATGCAATTGCAACTGAATGGACGCCAAGGTTGGGCCGGAGAAGTGTCGGGAGACACTCAACCAGGTGGAGCGATGATATTGTGTGGACGGAGGGAAGGGCCTGGAGAACACTGGCGAGAGACCGAGAGAGATGGCGTGGGAGTGGAGACGCTTACGTCCAGCAGTGGATGGAGACAAGCTGACGAAGAGAATTGCTAAGAAATCAATTTTGCTTATAAACAAGGTGGGTCCAAAAGTACACCACAAGATACGGTAATCCAATATCCAAAGAATAACGTGTTGAATAGCCATGATTTCAGAAACCTTTCGAGTTTTATTGACAAGGTTGGTGACAATGTTCTATTTTTTTATAACTTTCTAGAATGCCTGGAGTTAAAAATTGATTTATTTGGTCATGCCGTGTTTTCTATGGCTTTTCTTTATATATATTTTCCATTCACACTGCATGTTAACTATTTAACCATTCTTACTTCACCACTTGTTCTATATACCAAAATTAACTTTGCGACACATTCTTATATTGAATGATGATGTATTCATTAGCCTTAAATTATTGAACTATTTCTATGGTCAACATTAATTTAATTTTGTCATCAAATACCAAGTTAATTCTTTTCATATCTTCTTTGCCGCCTTCTATGCCACAATGCCTCAAGACTAAAGTCTTCAACCAGTGCGTCTTGCCAGTCATGACGTACGGAGCCAAGACATGGACACTGACAAAAGGTCTAGTCTACAGATTCAAGGTCGCCCAACGCGCCATGGAAAGAGCCATGCTTGAAATAACCTTGAGGGACAGATTTAGAAACGAATTTATTCGACAACAAACCAAGGTGACTGAGGTGGCTCTGAGAAGTGGCAATGGGCTGGCCATACCTGTCGGAGAACCGACGGCTGATGGGGGAGACGGGTTCTGGAGTGGAGACCGCGTACATGATTCCGCTGAGTTGGACGTCCCCCTGCTCGCTGGACCGACGATCTGAAGAGGATTGCTGGACATGGATGGATGGGAGCGGCAATGGATAGGGGCGGTGGCGTGCTTTGGGAGAGGCCTACATTCAGCAGTGGATAACGGACGGCTGATGATGATATCTTCTAGCTGAGGAAACCAGTTCTAAAAAGCATTTTCCATGATCTTCGCTCTTATTGTCAAAGAATATTTTTGGAACCAAAAAATGTGTTCGTATTTAGATTTCGCTATTGCAAGTATGCATTGATTTTTAACAAAGAATTAAATAAAACGCTCACAAAAGTTGAGATTAAAATAAATTAATTTAATTGAATTCTCACCTGAACTTTTCTTTTCATTATAAAGTCAAACTCCGGGATTCCGAGAGCGATGCGCGCGCATAATGAATATAGAGTGAGCGCGCCAATCAGAGCTTACAGGGCCCGGTTTTCCTCTATACAGCGGTACAGAAAGTTATGCCACAATAATTAACATTCCAAAATTAAAACCATAACGCAATGTCATTTACAAAAAAAAAAAAGATTCGATAATTAATAACAACATAAGATTCTGCTCATATGTAATGGCGTAATATTTTAACAATTTGTTATTAATATTTTTTCTATCAATTAGAAATACATTTAAGGTAAAAAAAAGTTGAGTATGATTGAAACATTTAATTACAAAATATTCGATATAAATTATGATGTAATTTTATGAAGCAGATTATATAATAATACTAAAATAAATATAAAAATTAATTAATTAATCTAAATTGTTAAATCAACACGAAAAATTTAGCTTTTTTACATACACACAATTTCAATAAAAAAATCCGGTTCACACAGTTACATAGAAGTCGATAGTAATGATAGTCAATACTAATACTCTAAGGATTAGTACAAAATGATACTGAAAATACGTGGAACAGAACATACAAAATACTTAATTTTTTTTTTATCTTATGTAATGATTTTATTGAAATGTGTTATGTTGTAATCATAGGACAATCATTAAAAAAAATACAGTGTTTGCTCATAAAAGTACATTTAAATTGATTCGTGCAAGCACGCTAACATATTAATAAACGCTAACATATTAATGAACACAAGTACACTTGAATGCCTATTAATCTTAAGCCACGGTTTGACTTTGTCTTGGCTGTATATAGAATAAACAACAAATACACTTCAAAATGTTGTAATGAATATGCACGCATCTCGCCTTTTCTTTTAAAAGGGTGGGAAAATGGGTTTCTAATGAGGACCGAGACTCTATTACCGATTTTCTATTATCGGGTTACTTTCATATAATTATATACACTTGAGATTGTGTCCATTTTCGAAACAGCATGTTGCTACTTTACTGGAAATTTCTACAAATGTGGGATATTCATACATAATACATATGATTGCTCTTTTAGCTCTTATAGTAAATATTAACAAAAAAAAAACTGTAGAATGTTCTAATCAAATCAAATCAAATCAAATCAAATCAGTTTATTTTCTCAAAAGACATTACAAACATTTTTTATAGTTTAAAGCATCTATTGAGAACAGGTAAAACATAATAAATATATAATACCAGGAATGCCTTACACCACACAACAAAAATTATAAGAATGAAGAAGAATCATTATACGAGTATAACTGAATACATGGAACAAAAATTCCTTTATATTATATATTGAATATTAAAAATGCTTTAAATACAAAAGAAGAATAAAAGTAGAATAAATGCAATAGAAATAAGATTTCTTAAATGCTTGTACGGTAATTCTATTTACGATAAATCTGTATTTCTTCTTCTTCAAGTGCCCTGTCGGGTTCCCCCAACGTTGGCGACCACCCCGGCGAACCTGTCCCTGTTCTGTCACTCGGAACAGCTCCTGCACACTTCGGATGCCAGTCCACTCCCTCACGTTTCGCAGCCAGGACATCTGTCTTCTACCGGGCCCTCGGCGTCTCTCAATTTTCCCCTCCAATAACAGTTGGAGAAGGTGGTACTTTTCCCCACGCAGTACAAGACCCAGATGTGAAATCTTTCGAACCTTGATAGTTGATAACAACTCCTTGTCAACTCTAGCTCGCCTCAGGACTTCGGTATTGGTAAACATGTCTGTCCAGGGAATTCTGAGCATTCGGCGATAGAGCCACATTCCAAATGCTTACAGTCTGTTGATTGAGATGACTTTCAAGATCCACGTTTCAAATTCATTCAACAAAACAGACCACACATAGCATTTGATCGTTCTCTGACAGAGTTTCAAATTTGTGTTATCATTGCAGAAGAGTGATTTTATTTTATTAAATGTAGCTCTTGCTGCCTCAATTCTGCATTTTATCTCTACATCTGGGCCAAGGGATTGCGTTAGGTTTATCAAAAAATTTTCCAGTTAATTTAATATTTGACAAACGACATTATTGAAAGATGGTTTTAAGTCATTTCCAAAAATGTTGATTTTTATGATTCTTAAAAAAATATTTGTTATTCGACCTTCAGAGTGGCAGTCATAGCACTTGCCACTCGGCCACGAAGGTAGTTATGATAAATGTAGCTAATCACACTACAAGGGCTAATAATGTACAATATAAAATTATTTAAAAAATATGTGTATATGATATACGAGTATTATATATTTTCGTTTTTTTTAATAAAGAGTTATCTCACCGATAGTAAAAAATAAAAAAATAAATGAACTTGAAGTGTATCACAAAAAATACTTTTTCGTTTTTCGA
The DNA here is from genome assembly GCA_022606425.2 of Lepidostoma basale. NCBI lineage: Eukaryota > Metazoa > Arthropoda > Insecta > Trichoptera > Lepidostomatidae > Lepidostoma > Lepidostoma basale. Next base: position 766,240 of record JAHDVF020000902.1, on the reverse strand, counting down.
CTGTGCTAAGTAATTGCTCATTATAAAAAAAACCGCAAGTTAAAATTTAATGTTGTCGAATAATTAACTTTAATTGCAAAGTCATAATACTTTATGGACTTAGCAATAGAACAATTGGTTTCACCAACAATGAATATGCATATAGTTTCACCCACTTAAACTAACTGGATTGAATTGTATTTTTAATTATTTGAATGAAATTTCAAATGCACTTCGACATGCAGTACGCGCGTGCAGTGAATAATACTCTCCGCTCATAAGAAATGAGTACTCATACACTTGACACGGATTCAAAGCGGAACAGTTGCATAATATTATTGGGCGCATCTTCGAATACTTCCGAGTTCAATATCATTACTGTATTGTGCTTATATAATTTTAGTAGAATGTTGGCGTCCGCGTGAAATACGAGAACTAGATTTCTTCATAAGCGTCAGAGTTTACACGAAACACGTTTTTAAGAAGTTCCTACGCTAAAATCTTCAATTCTCAATGTTTTAAACTTTAGTGACCAATTACGACAGCGTGAATGAAATATCTCCAATATAATATTTTTTTACAAATAAATATCATGATAATATTGCTGTACAGTCTTATATTGTTTAGAATAGATTATGATAATAATATCATTGTTAAATAAATTATGTTTTTTTTTTACAAAAACATAAAGTTGTATTAGAAAAAGAAAAATATATATCCATGGGTAGGTACTTAATAAACAACAACAACAAACCATCACGCCGTTTCCCCGCAGGGATAGGCAGAGAGAATGGACCGCCACACTACTCTATCCTGACATACCTATCTAGCTTTCTCCACATTCATACAGCGAGTCATACACGCACGTCGATTCTTGACATGACTAACCTTTAAAATTTGATTAATTTGGTCATGCCATGTTTTCCTCGGTTTACTTCGACTCCGTACTCCATTTACATCGTTAACGTATACTTTTTTTTTAACCATTCACCCATGCGCTCCATATGTCCGAACCAACGCAGCGATCCTTTCATAATTTTATTCATAATGCCTTCTTTCGCTCAACATTCCTTTCTAATATCAGCATTTGAGATTCTGTCGTACATCGTTCTACCACACATACGTCTTAGGGACCTCATCTCTACCGCATTTATTCTGCTCTCATATTTCTTCTGCCGGTTCCATGCTTCGCTTTCACGCCTTAAATCATTTTCCATATATTTTCTAATAAAGTTCAACCCTGTTACAACGAAAAAGAATAAAACAAACAAACAAACCTAAATAAATAATTATGATAAAATCTAAGATACATAATATAGAAAAATAAAATAATTTTAACTATTCAAAATATTTTTTTTTCGTAAATGCCTTAGCAGAACTATGTATGTCAATCCCATAACAAATAAAAAACTTTTCGAAAACCGAACTTTTTATAAATATTATAATAATTATTTCATATCAAGGCTTAACGTTTGAATTAAAAAAAAATGTTAAAGACGTCGAGGAAAGCTGAGGAAAATATGATACGAACAAATTGATCAATTACTAAAAGGTCACCACGTTCGAAGTCGGCAAAAATTGACGGGTGTGCTTATCACAATGCATGAAATTAGAGGAATCTTAAAAGGTATATCAAGATAGATGAGTGTGGCGGTCTATCCCCTCTGTCTTCCCCTGTGATGAAAGGCGTGACGGTTGGTTAGTTGTGAATAATTGAAAATAAAAATGTAGAGAACACTTGTTATTACATTATTATGAATAATACATTCACTGACTGCGTTAACTCTCTTACATTTACTTATACGTACGTACATAAGTTGGTTGTATAACTCTTAAAGAGTTTTAGCTTCCTTGATGATATTATTTCAAGCTTCTCGATCCTACGTCTTTTGCTCCCAGCAGTTATTTTTCCCCAGCTTATTCAGATCAGCATTATCAACATTATCCATCAGGCATAGTCTAGGTCTTCTTAGAGGACTTAACCAAGATGGTCTCGACGCGTACATAGTCTAGTTTGCTCTGGTCTATTCGGCTCGCCTTGCGTGGCAAATCCATGCTAGACGACCAGCTCTCTTATATTCTTCAATAATATATAAATAATTATACTGTTTACTAATGGATATATATTGTCATTAAACTATTTGGACGAACGAAATTGCAAAGTAGATTGCACCACTTAGCAACTGTAGCTCGTGATAACGGAAAGTAACTGCAATTTCCCGAAAACGGATACGACCCGTATGAACCCAATTCAATCGTAAATTAGTGAGAGTTGGCCTGAAACATTTGAATCTTTTTCAATTGAATTTTAATAACTAACAACATTCGTATATGCCAAAGTTGTATCACATAAATAGTTGCAAGATATATCATATTTTATGTGCAATTTTGTTTATATGAAATTTACAGAGTGGGCGACGCAAAGGTGATCTACGAGATTTAAAAATTATTTATTTTTATTTATCATTTGACAAAAAAAGTTGAAATCTTAGAAATCTATTTTAGTTAATGAAAACAAAGCTGGTGGTTTGGGGACAGAACGCTCGACTCTTGAGCCAGGACACTTGGGTTCAAGCCTAGATACGACCTGTTTGTTCTTCATAATAATGAGCTAATTTTGCTCACATTGAAGATTACATTTTCTTCTCATAATATCGTGTCAGGTCAACCCGATGCTGGCAATCATTATGGCGATTTCATGGGAATTGTTACTGGAGTGGTTTCCCGTTGCCTTCTCCAGATTGCATAGTAAATTCTAATACCATGGATTTATATCTTTGATGTCTTTAAAAATTCAATGTACAAACACACTTATGGTCATTTCTTTTCGATCTATTTATTCTTCTTTCTCTTCCACTATCCCGGTTCATTCAGGGTCGAATTCCCTTGTACGTAAGGTCTAGGATCGTCTTTTCTGGGTTTTCTGTCAGAGTGAGAACATCTTGTATCGTCACCTCTTTTCAATATTATACCACCATGTTGCCTAGGATCTATCTCTACCTCAATGTCTAGTTAGGATGTTATCGATGATGCTTTTCTAAATATATTTCCGATAATAAAAGAGAGTTTCTGAAATTTTGATTCTACATTAATGGAGTTCTAGTCCCAACCCTTATGTATGGAAATGAAGCTTGAAGTTGGCAGAAGAAGGATGAAAGTAGGTTAAATGCCGTAGAAATGAGGTCACTAAGAAGAATGTGCGGAAAAACAATGTATGATAAAATATCTAATGATGAAGTAAGAAAGGAATATAAGGCGGATGAATGCGTGATAAATAAAATTAAGAAAGGGTCACTAAGATGGTTTGGACATATGGATCGAATGGATGAGGGAATAATGGTTAAAAATATATATACATGTAGTGTGAATGGGAAAAGAAGTCGAGGAAGGCGAAGGCATGACCAAATTAATCAATTACTGAAAGGCGGCATTGTTCGAAGAAGGAACATTCGACAATCGAGCGTGCATGTCACGATGTGTGAATTTAGAAGAGGTGCGAGAATTATGCCAGGATAGAACGATGTGGCGATCCATCCTCTGTGCCTACCCCTCCGGGGAAACGGCGTGATGGTTAGTTAGTTAGTTAGTTAGTTAAGATGGACCAAAAAAGGTAGTGTAGTGGAGACCTCGTGAAGATATAAGAAAAAAAAGGCATAAGATTGGAATATCTGGAGAAGGCACTAGATTGGAATATGTTTCTAGACTACTACCCAAGTATTGAGATAGTCATGAATTTAACGCTTTTCATAAAATTTTGTTTGCGTTTCACCCGCCCGTCCTGTATGCTTAATTATTGTAATTATGCACGTAAGAAAAAGTTACCTGTATCGGTATGCGAATAGATCTAGATAACATTTAAATTGTTCAAGTGATATATAACGCGATGACTTATAAATCAAATTAATATTTACTTTCATAAAAAACTTATATGCATTTTCTAAAACATTTTCTATCTCTAAAAGTTCCGGTTAAAAATACAACTTTCATTAAAACAAATAATATAATTTCTGATACTTAATTAATTTTTTTTCAAAAGTTAGTTAGTGGTGAACGATAGATGTGTGCGCGGGAGATGCCTAATGGTGGCGATGAGGTTCGCAACCCTTCACACCGCGTCTCCCGCGGGGCGAAAAGAGAAGGATGGAGTGCCGCATCGGTTAAAGCGTGGCAGTCCATTCTTTCTGCCTACCCTTTCGGGGAGACGGCGTGATGGTTAGTTAGTTAGTTAGTGGTGTATGCAAAGAATATAAAAAAGAAAAAGACAAATAATGTAATTTAACTAACTAACTAACTAACCATCACGCCGTCTCGCCGAAGGGGTAGCCAGAAAGAATGGACTGCCACACTTTTCTTTCCTGACATATTTCTATCGCTTCCTCAACATTCATACATATTGTCATACACGCGCGTCGATTTCTCTGACTGCTCACATGGCCGACATTCAATATTTGATTTATTTGATCGTGCCACGTTTTCCTCGGTCTTCCTATATTTTTGGTTAACATATAATTTTTTTAGCATTCTTTCTTTTTCATTCTTTTCAATGAATGAAGAAAGTGTCATGTCCAAAATGTTCATGTCCAAACCATCTTAATGATCCTTTCATTATTTTGTTCATGACACCATCATTCGCACCGCATTCACTTCTTATATTTTCATTCGACACTCTATCATACACAGAGTATCCACACATTCGTCTAAGAGATCTCATTTCTACTGCATTTATTCTACTTTCATCCTTCTTTTGCCAGTTCCATGCTTCGCTTCCATACATAAGGGTCGGTAGAAGAACACCATTGTGCACTGCCATTCTAGCTTTTTTGGATAGGTTTTTGTTTGCGATGACAACTTTAAGTGCACCATTCACTTTGTTGCCTGCCCCAACCCTTCTTTCAATATCCCTCTCCACTCGCCCATCTCTTGTAAACATACTACCTAAAAACACGAATTCGTCTACTTGCTCCAAATTTTCACCATTCACGCCAATGTTGCAGACTGTCATGGTTTCTTCATTTTCAAAAATCATTACCTTGGACTTATTAACATTCATCATCAGATCATTTCGCATGCATACCTCATACATACAATTCACCAGGACTTGTAGTTAATGCTCGTTGTCTGCAAGTAGGACAGCTTCATTCGCATACAAGAGACAGCTTACTGACACTCCGCTCATTTTGGCACCTACATCCAACCCTTTCAGCTCTTTCATACATTTGTCCATATACAGATTAAATAACCACTGGATAGTACGCAACCTTGTTTGACACCTTTAGTGTTATCAAACCAGGCTGTAAGATCTTCATTTACTCTGACACTAGCAGTGCTTTCCGTGTATAGCGACTTAATTGCTGTGATCAGTTTTGTACTTATTCCATATTCAGACAACATTTTCCACAACTTTTCTCTATTAACGTAATCATATGCTTTTTGCAAATCGATAAACGCACAGAAATGTTTCCGGTTTTTGGCCAGAAACTTCTCTGTCAATGTACGAATTCCAAAAATTTGATCCATACATCCTCTGCCATTCATAAAGGCACCTTGCACATCCGAAACTTTGTCACTCGTCAATTTTCTTACTCTTTTCAATAATATAATTATGATTTTCTCTTCAATAATATAATTTGTTATTAGGAAATATTTTCATTAGAAAAACGTACTTATTTTTCCAATGATTTAGTAAGAGTATTGTTATTTAATGGCTGACTAGATCTAGATCGGGCAGATCGGGTAGATTGACTGTACCAAAACGCAGTCCTAGCACAAACTTTGGCGACCGAGCCTTCGCGGTACCCGGCCCTTCAGCCTGGAACAATCTTTCTTCTTAAGTGAGAATTAGTCAGAGTTTAGATCGAGACTCAAAACGCACCTTTTCAAATTATCCTTTCCCGATAAGAAGGGTTGATCGACTGCGTTGAGTGCAGCCCTCATTCTAAATATGTTTATGAAACGGAATATATTCTATAGCGCCCTTGAGATGAGTAATTCATAAAAATGGCGCTCTATAAATTATCCAATTTATTATATAATATATATATCTGCTTCTATACAAATTATTCTCTTGAGTTGTAAGATATTAATGACATTTTAAACTGTCGTTTGTTAGTTGGTAAAACATGTAATTATCATATTAATTATTTTATTGTGTGGTCTAATCACATTGCGCCCCACGTATGGGACCATACGCTATCTGACTCGGTATTTCAGCGCCTCAAAGTTATAGCAGTACGCACGGAGAGGTTATGAACAAATACAGTTTTTCCTGATAAGCCGAAGGTTTATTTAGCAAAATAGACAGCGTAAAAATGCATTGGTGATATACGATATTATAATAAAAACGTGCTAATGATTACATGTAAATATTTGAAGAAAAATAAAATACGTTTTTTTTTACTGAAATATATTTTTAATATCAAAATTTTACTCTGTAAACCATATTTATAATATTTAAGTTTGCTATTTTTTCCGACTTCGTAGAATTAATTTAAAATACGTTCACTGATGAAAGATGAGAACTATACGAAACAATCCGTCTGCGAACAGTGTTATTAAGTGTAAGATGCGATGTTTTCGAAAAACTGAAAAAGTCTGTTCTGCGAATCGTAAGATTTCTGACTTAATTACAAATTGCGTGATAATCCTTATAAGTTTCCAATGTATGTGGAATTGCGAAGATAACCAAAATGAACAAACAAAAACATACTGAGAGCAAAGAACCCAATGAAAGCTGTTTCGGGGGACATAAGGCAATGTCTACACTCGTACGTAACCATTCATTAGCACCTACGCACGTATTCTGCAATAATAAATGATTGAATAATGGCGTAGTAAATCTCTAAAGGTATCCGTCTGCTGAAATAATTTGCCATAAATTATGATTCAAGAACAAGGGATATCAGATCGGAGCGTTTAAAGAACTGGGAACGTGATCTATAATTATAAAATAGAAATATGGTTTCGCGTTCCTGTCAAAATGCAGATCTGATACAACGAAGATTCTTTAGGCGCATCTGAGAAAGTAAAAATCTTGATTAACCTACAATAATATATTGTCTAAACCAGAAGTTCCCAAACGTTTTCCACCGTAGACCCCCCCACCTGTAAATGAACAATTTTATGATGTATCAAATAACGCAACTTCTATATCTATTTCAAGTACAGGGTTTTTCAAAAGAAGTTGGAACCATATGTTGTCAACATTAATTCGCGAACAGAGCACTGATATTGACTAATAATTTTAACAACTTCTACGCGTTGTTGAAGCGTGTAGCGTTCCATGGTAAAATATCAAGACTAAATAGGTATCCTTGCCAAATTTAACAGCTGTCGCATTACCAAAATGGCCACTATACGCTGTCAAAGTTCAAGCGTTGCTATTGAAAACCCTTTGACCACTAGGATACACCACTTGCACACAAACATAAACATATTTATTGTTTTTTGAACAATGATATAAAACTCCATATTAAATAATTAATACGAATGAAAACGTCAGTTTTCTAGAAGTTTTATTATATTTTATCGGAATGACAAGTCTTCCCCTTCTAAGGCATTGTATCATTTGATCATTTGATAATGCCTTAGAAATGCGAAAAATGCCATTCTCCTAAAATATAATAAAACTTCTAGAAAATGGACGTTTTCATTCGTATTAATTACCAAACATAAGCAGTTTGTGTATAGCCCAGAGGAAGCACGTTACGGCCGTTCAAATGCAACACTGACCCACTGTAGTCAAGCCGTCCGAATGTCATCCATTTGGTTTTGCTGACATCTATTGTTAGCCCCAATCTTTCACCGGACTCGTCAACAAGATTAAGGAGATCCTGAAGATCGCTGACACTTTCAGCTAATAAAACAGTGTCGTCGGCATATCTTATATTGTTTATCACAATGCCATTAATTTTCAGTCCTTTCGGTATTGATGAGGGCTCGTTTAAAAACATAGTCGGAGTAGAGATTAAATAACAATGGAGAAAGGATACAACCCTGTCTCATACCTCGCTGGATGGTAATTGCGTTTGACGTTACTCATAATAAAGTAGTTTTTATACAAAGTATTAAAAAAGTGTTTAATTATTCTTTTAAATAATTAAATAAATAAGTACATTAATGAATAAATAAATAGAAAAATACTGCCAGACACTCGCCTGACTGAACATCGAAATGATTCAACAGTAAATTTGTGTTACATGGGTAGGTATATACTGCAACTTTCTTTGAGATCAAATTGGTTCGCGGAATTTGATAGGTCGCCTTCCCACTCATACAATTCATGCATTCGCATCGCGCAGGTACATGATACGTATGCAGCTTCGCGGTATTTAATATCATACAAGTGCAAAGTTTCGCTAAATGGATCGAGTAGTGACGGATTACCGCATTTGGGAGAAATGGACTGGAAAGCGGATACGTAGATGCCAATGAAGACAGCTCGTTCAGGCAGTTGGGGCATTCTTAGTTATTGTGTCTTGATGGTGACGACTAGATTGTAAAAGTAAGAACTTTATATATTATTTAAGTAACATTTCATAGTACTTGCGTACAATCGTGTTTCGCGTTGAAAGTCCCAATCAAAGTTCTAAATCAACATTTTTTGTTGTTTTTATTGTCACCAGGTTTAATAATATAAGACTATCATAAGACCGGTAGTCATCTACGGCTGTGAGACATGGTCTCTAACGCAGAGAGAGGAAGGCAGGCTGGCAGTTTTTGAGAGGAAAATTCTGAGAAATTTTCTTGGACCCACGCTGGAGGATGGGACTTACAGAATTAAAAGAAAAGAAACCTTGAACTTCTGATTAACCAGGAAACAGTAGTAAGATTCTGTAAGTCTCAACGCCTACGGTGGGCTGGCCATGTGGAAAGAATGCCAGAGGGTAGAATTATATTCAGATGGGTGCCCTGCGAAAGCAGACCAAGAGGCAGACTGAGGAAAAGATGGGCGGATTGCGTGGAAGAAGATTGGGAGAAAATGGAAGGAGCTGGGGAATGGAGAGAGATGGCCAGAGACAGTAGTCAGTGGAGGACCGTTGTGGAGGAGGCCAAAGTCCCAAACCGGGATGTAGCGCCAAGAAATGAATGAATTAATGAACCAGGTTCAATATTCGCACACCATCATTCGCACGGCATTCACTTCTTGTATTTTCATTCGACATTCTATCATACACAGAGTATCCACATATTTGTCTAAGAGATCTCATTTCAACTGCATTTATTCTACTTTCATCCTTCTTTGGCCAGTTCCGTGCTTTGCTTCCATACATTAAGGTTGGTACAAGAACACCATTGTGCACTGCTATTTTAGCTTTTTTGGATTGGTTTTTGTTTGCGATGCAGCGACACAAATAGGTACTTCAGAAATAGAAATAAAAAAAAATAAAAAAATCTTTTTATGTGTATTTAGTTAAAATTCACTATTGTTTGTGTCTCTGACCGGTTTCGGCAGCTTGCAGCCATCTTATGGTGAAGAAAAATGTATCGCTACCACCTCCCAGGTCGAAGAACCAAACATTAGTGGATTTGAACGAAATATAAATGTTAAAAAGATTTTTTGATAAATAAATTATATTTTCATTATTTACAATGAACTTCTTGCATGAAATTTCAAACAATATTGAAAAAATATATATTTTAGACCTTATGGAAGAAGATGCCTACTAGGAAACACCTGGAGCCTAACGATAAAAAAAACCGACCCAGAGTAACGGGAATGGGCGAAGAGAAAGAAGAAAAACATTGCGTAATAATATTTATCGGATATGATCTTGTTATCAAAAAAAGAACACATTGCAATTGATCTGAATGCAAAAAGTTGAAACGAAAGGAAAAGTAACAAAAAATACATGCAAACAAGCGACTTTGAAAGTGTTATGAAGTGTATTTTGATTCATAGAAACGTATTTGTACATTTTTCTTAAATCGTGAATAACCTAACCTTATTAATTTAATCTATTTCATAAGTGTGTACTTTTTGAGAACGTAAAATGTGCTTATTCCGTTATAAAAGCAATAAACCATGACACGATAGTTTAATATATTGTTTATTGAACAATGATGTAAAATTCCATTTTAAGTAATCAATACGAATGAAAACGTCTGTTTTCTAAAGGATTTATTACATAATATTTTGTGGAAATGACATGTTTAGCCTTGCTAAGACATTATCAAATGTTTTTTCATTGAATATCACATTGGATAATGCCTTAGCAAGGCGAAACATGTCATTCCCATAAAATATAATAAATTTTCTAGAAAACAGACTTTTTCTTCCGTATTAACGATGGTTTAATATTTACCATTTGTTTATCACTTTTAATAATGAAGGGCCCTGTAGAAAATGCTTCATGTTACAAACTTATTATAATATCGTATAATAAGCCTATTTAGAGTGAGAGCTGTGCCTGACATTTATTCAACAATTGTACCAGGATATAAAAAAATAAAAATATTATATGTTATACGATAATCTAAAATATGTTATATGTACATGTAATATTTGTCAAATTTATTAGGGCTAATTGTAAACTTGTCTTGAAAATAAAAAATACCATGAACTCTGAAAATTCTGAATATCAAAATTTCAGTTATTTTTCTTCTTCTTTCGTTTCTTCATTACCATGGGTCATGATCCATGCATCCTGATCCAGTACAGGATAGGACAAAGTATTATGGGAAACGTCATTTTTCAAAAGTCATATATTTTGAAGTTATCAGGAAAAATATGATATTATGGATTGTTCAAAATAATATTTTATATATACAATATGTGCACCATCTAAAAAGAACATTTTTGTTAAATTATTTTTATTTTGTTATTTTATTTTATATCATTGTATTTTATATGATTTGTTTTAGATTTATTTTGTGGGTGTTGGACGATCGAAGTGTGCGCGGGAGATGCCTATTGGTGGCGATGAGGTTCGCAACCCATCACACCGCGTCTCCCGCGGGGCGAAAAAAGAAGGATGGAGTGCCGCATCAGTAAAAGCGTGATAGTCCATTCTTTCTGCCTACCCTTTCGAGGAGACGGCGTGATTGTTAGTTAGTTAGTTATATTTTATTATCACACTTTTATTTTTTTAAATAATAAAAAGGAAGTACGATGAAATATGAGAAATATGTATTTTTCTATCCAAATAATTATTTATTTATTGTTAAATTTTTTTTTTTGGGTACGTTTGTTTATGCGATTTTTTATAAACGTTAGTGGGCGTAATTTAAAATAAGAATATTTGAAAACTGTATTAAGTATTCTATATTATATATACTTGTGTATTTGACTTAACTAGACTTCATTATATGTTATAAAATATACCTTATACATATGTGCCAGTGTTACTGCTTGGCTGCTCTTTCAAATTATGTCTTTAAAATATGAAACATAAAAACTAATGTTCAAAGAAATTAGCGTACAAACTACACAATGACTTATTTTAAACTAACACAAAACTCAAATTTTGCGTAACATTCTTCTTAGAAATCCTTAATACGTTTTAGTAACCTTGAGATGTGCAGATACTACATACAAATTTATCTCTTTCCCGCGTTTAATGGAATGTAAACAGGTTTAGCAAAAGCTGCAGCCGGGTCGAAAGAGACGATACAAATGAATCAGTAAAATTGGTTGTGTTTCTGTTTAAACAGGCTTTTTATTACGTGGTTTGAAAGGTGATATCATAATTCGGGTATGGAAAGCATTTTGCTATCACCGGAGATTGTTTCGACCGCACTCACGCGTCTCCGACGGTCATTATAAATTTGGAGAAATTTCCGAATAATGCATCATTCATTTTGGGTCCTTGGTAGTGTTCGGAGAGTGGTGTATGGTTGATGATCGTGGTTATAATATAAGAAGTGTAACGGTCGCCGGAGCGGCATTCGTGTTGGAACTACTAGACGGGGCGCACGAACATTTTCCGGGTTTTCCGCCACAGGGAAACTAGTTCAAAGTTTAGTGATTGTCTGTTACAAACTCTGCCACAATGAAGATCGCTGTGAGTAGAATCTACGTTTTATATTTAATGTTTCGCGATACAAGTGTTCAAACATCTTTTAAAGCTTTCTCTATATACAAGAGTGAAAACAAATTATTGTGTTAAGGGAAGAATTAATAGAATTGTGTCCGTTTTTACTGAGTTATAAGTGATACTATTGTGTATGATAAATTAAAATACATTTTATCGGTTGTTAGATAATATAAATATTCAAATGAATATCTATAATATATAATATATATGGATACACTATTATAAAATAATCGGTGACATAAGTTTGAGAAAAAAATATAACTAATAAATATGTCACGATGATTACAATATAGGTTCAGAAGGGTTTAATATTTTTTTTCTTAATTAAATGATTAAATTGTGTTCATAATAAAATAGTACATACTGCTCTTTTAAATATATTATTTCAAATTAAAGAAACATCATTAATATTAGAATTTGAAAAAAAAACTAAATAATAATTATGTTTGTTAACTACGAGTATTTTGAGGATTCTAAATTGATTGATGATTCGGCTGTGCATAAACTTTTGTTTATTTTTAGCTGCAGTAATATGATTTCGTATGATTTCAGGCAATGATAGCAATCACCGCTTTGTGCGTGGGGTGCACCATGGCAAAGAAGGAGCAGAAGAAACCCATTCCGGAGTACATCAAGAAGATGATGTCTGAAAACAAAGGCAAGAGAGAAGCTGCGCTCTCTCCCTACTTATATGGAGCTCCTTCTCGCTCTCCATCACTGTTTCACACTGGAGGAGGGTCCTTTAACATCGGCTCCGGCTACTCCGTTGGAGGACCAAAGATCCATATCGGATCAGGAAATACACTATCTTCCTTTCCCGAATCACAATACTCGGGATCATTCTCTCAAGGATTAGGTGCTCTATCCTTAGGGCATGGAGGATACAAAGGGTCGACTTCTCCGAGATACACATCGATTAGCGGGTTATATAAGGCACAAGGATCTGGAGGTTCCGGCTACTCTGGAAATTCTTTGGGACATACTGGACCGCAAACATTTCGACACACAATAAGCGGTTCTCATCCACAGTCGTCTTATGCTATTCCACAGTTTTCTTCGAAACCTAGTTTTGGATTCTTTAGTCCATCTTCCTCCAGTTCCTCTGGCGGTTACGATTCTCACGTTCCTTCCCTTCCGTCGTATTCATCGACTAAAGGTTTAGGGGCTTACGCATCACCAGGACAATATTCTGGTATTTCGGGTCTCTCTGGTCTCTCTGGTCTGTCTGGTCTGTCTGGTCATAGTTCTCCTTCCTTAGGCTACGGAGCTCCATCCAGCTCTTACGGTGCTCCTTCAAGCTCGTACGGTGTTCCTAGTTTTGGTGGTTCCCATGGGGGATTGAATTCATTCTCCTTGGGAGGTAATGGTGGGCACAATTCTTTTGCAGGTTTCGGAGGTTCAACAAAAAATTCATTTGCAGGCTTTTTCAACACCGGTTCCCCTAGTTATACTCACGCAGATAGCTCATCAGGTTTAAGTTCATCCTACGGAACGCCATCAGTTGCCGATTTCAAACCATCAGTTTTCTTGGGTTCTTCTGCCCCCATTTCATCAAGCTCCCTTGGGGCTCATTCTTATTCTCAGGGCTCGCCATCTCAGTTGGGATTATCAGCTTCTGATCATGAAAAGTTGTTATCTGGCACACCAATTTTTATTACCCCAAAGGGTTTGGGAGGCCATTCAAGCATTGAATCCCTTATTTCTCAGGGACAGCAAGGGAGTCCATCCTTAAGCGGTTCCTATAACTTCCCGTCAGCTGGCCATTCTGCACCCGCCATAAGTTTCGGTCAGTTATTAGGTGGTCACGGAGCCCCTTCATCGAGCTATGGAGCTCCATCTTCTAGTTATGGAGCACCTTCTGTAAACTATGGTGTGCCTTCGTCTAGTTATGGTATACCCTCTTTATCCCATGGAGCTTCCGGCTCAGATTATTTAGCATCGTCATCGAGCCACGCAGAATCTACACCTAGTTTTGGGAATCATATTGGTGGTGCAGGATATTCGACAGAAGAAAGTGATTCAGAAGGATACGGTCAATCGGCAGGTAATGCAGGACTTGTTTCTGGGTTCTCTACATCTACGATCCATGGATCTCCTACAGGTCACAGTTCTTCCTCGAGTTATTCAGCACCTTCTTCAAGTTATGGAACACCAAATTCTTACGCGTCGTCTGGAAGTGATTACTCTGGGTCTTCAGGGTCTTATGAAGGAATAAGCGGGGGCAAATTAGAATTACCGTATGCGAGCTCTTCAAACGCATTTTCTCAAACCAGCCACGATAATTCCGCTTCATCTTACAGTGCTCCGAGTCAAAGTTTTAGCTCTCCTTCCAGCTTGTATGGAACACCTCACGATACATACGGTCCCCCTCAAGGATCGTATTCACTCTCCGAAGATAGCCAGCACGCGCAGAGCGAGTCCAAATACAACACTATCAAATACAGTCAAAATCTTCCAGTGAAAGAAATTAAAAAGAGAAATATGTAATTCTCAAACGCGTAATTAAGTTTGTATAAATTGAGATTACTAACTGTGAATGCATTTTAATCGCTGATTTTGCTGAACGGACGGCACCTGTTTTGTAACTTTCTTGTGAAAATATGAAATCAACACCACTGGCCGCTAATACAATTCTTGATATCATTAAACGAGAGAGTGATCTCTTCCCAGTATTAACGGCATCAAGTCAGTTTTATACTTCATTCATTATAGAGTAAATCAGTCGCAACAGGACAGGTTTGTTATTGCAGTGTGATAACTTTGAACCCCGCTCACGTTACAATGTCAACTTTCATTACTAATATTAATTGAATGACTGAACTGTATTTTTTTTACCACGTTAGGGATGGTCTCGTGCGTGATGGACCGGAGAGAGGCTGTAAATATAAGAATTAGAATAAGTGATGCTTGTGATTACTATTTATTGTAATATTTAACATTTATAATTGTACGTTTTTACTGACTTATAATAAACTTGTTACTGTTTTCTAAATAGTTTGTTTTATTATATTTATTATTTTCATTTGAAACAAAATAGTGTATCCCTTAGAGGTGAATTAAATATTGACGAAAACTCTGGTAAGCTGGTTGAAAAAAACGTAAATGTTTTATCAAATACCTTGTCTTTCAATGTCATTATTAAAACAGTCCATTAAAATATATTGAAAACCGCAGAAAATATTTGTTAACCTGAATATTATATTTCGAAATAATATTTTTATTTATAAAGAATGAATGAAGAGAATGGTAAAAAAAATATATGTTCTCGATATAAATGGAACCAGAAATAGAGGAAGACCGAGGAAAACGTGTCACGATCAAATAAATCAAATATTGAATGTCGGCCATGTGAGGAGTCAGAGAAATCGACGCGCGTGCAAATATGTCAGGAAAGAAAAGTTTGGCAGTTCATTCTTTCTGCCTACCCCTTCGGGGAGACGGAGTGATGTTAGTTAGTTAGTTAGAATATTTTATAGTTAAATTTGACCAACCAACAATAAATAGGACAAAGTTAGTATTCTTACTATTTGAGTATAAGTAATATCGCCAAAATTATTTATTGTATATTGATTCAGATATTTAAAAACGAATAATTAAATGAACGGAATCGTTCATGATTTAAAACATTTATAAACAAAACTATAAAACATCTGTATAACTATATAAGCTGAAAAGAAAACGGATTAAAAACAACAATAAAGCAGATTCAAAACTGAATCATTTTTTTTTATTATGTGTATTTCGAACAAAGAACCTTCTTAGAGTAGCAGAAATGCGAACCCTACGCTCCATCGCAGACAAAACCCTCAGAAACCGGACCAGAGATGAAACGATAAGGTCTGTCTGTGATGTGGAGGACATAGTGATATGGGAAAAAATCAGAAGGCGCTTTTGGAGAGACCACGTGGATCGCATGGAGAATACGAGAATTGCAAAAATTGGCAAAAATGAAAACGAGAATTGAGATTACCAGGAAGGTCGCCGAAGAGATGGAGAGATGGCTGGACATCATCATCCTAGGAAACCCCACCATCACAAACAGGTCATATGACCTAAACTAAGAGAAAGAAGAAAAATAATAAGATATGTATTTAGTTTAATTTGATTTGCAAGGAGGGCTGCAACTATGACTAGGAGTTTTATTTGACTTGTTTTTTAGGTTGACCGGTTTCGGCAGCTCACTGCCATCTTCTTGTTACTTCCGCTTTGCACTAGGAGATGCAGTAAGCTCCCGAAACCGGTCGAAACTACTCGTAAATATACAAGAGGAATGCAACTAAATACATGTTATAAAATATTTATTAAGATAATCAAATTATTTTACTAAAATCTCGTGATGGAAGTTCATTTTAAATAATAATCAAATAAAGATACGTTTATAACTACTTCCACATTTGTCTTTATTTCGACAGCGACCGGTTTCGCCAGGCTTGCTGTCGAAATAAAGACAACAGTGGAAGTAGTTAAAAAACAACGTTTTATTTAATTATTAATTAATGTTAATTATTTAAAATGAACTTCAAAAATAAATTTCAATGAACAATTAAGTTTTTAATGATTTATAACATGGTTTTCTTTTATTATTTTTCCCCCATATTTTTTGAGTATTCGTATTTGAATTAAATTAAACACCCCAATTTTATCACTACTATAAATTTCACTATTAGTTTAAACTCGTACTAAAATGACAAGCCATACATGTTTCTGAAAAAGATTCACAAAATACAATATAAAAATAAAAGCTAACACTAAAGAAAGTTTTACATTCACTTGGGAAATGTCTGTTTATTTATTTTCGTTGTAAAAAACACAAATTCATTTGAGCGTTATAAAATATAAGTTGTTTAATTACATATTTTATTTAAACTGATAGTGATGCCTTGTATGATTTACGGCAAAATTTTAAAATTAACAGGATTAAATATAAAAATTCCTGAAAAGTTAATAAAATTTTATTAGATTTCGGAGTAATTTAGAAGTAAATGGAACCAGGCTAAGAAGAAGAAGAAGATAATGCGATATGCTTATCAAGTATTTTTAATACTATGACAAACGGTAACATGTATATTTTTTAAATGGGTGTATTTTTAATCAGGTTTCGATGCTAAAATCATATTTATTAATACGAACGAATAGTCATAACGATATCTTCCAATGATGTCTATGGGTGTATCACTATTTTATATTTTATACAATGCTGTCCCGTTGTCCTTCCCGGACATTGGCTTGCCTGCTATCAGCTGGTTCAGCACACGTTTTTTCAATAAACTATATACTTAATATTATGGCGAGTGGCGATGAGGTTCGCAACCCATCACATCGCGTCTCCCGCGGGGCGAAAGGAGAAGAATGGAGTGCCGCATCGGTTAAAGTGTGACAGTCCATTCTTTCTGCCTACCCTTTCGGGGAGACGGCGTGGTGGTTAGTTAGTTAGTTAGTTTTATATAATAATATAAGAAATATTTTGGACACACATAGCCCGAAGAGATCAGGACAACCTTGAAAAGCTCATTATCATGGGCAAAGTGGAGGGAAGGCGACTACAAGGAAGATCACGGAGCCGCTGGTCCGATCAAATCAGGGATCTGACTGGACTCTCATTAGCTGCAGCCTGGAGACTGACGGGTGACAGGAGCGCATGGCGTGCAATGGTTAATAGTTTACAGGATGGACACGACCCTCAATCATGAGGAATACGACTGAGAATAAGATAAACTAAATGACATTTGACATTGAGTTTGAATTTTAAATTTACGCAACGCTACAACGCAAGTGATTTGCGCATGCTTTAACACAGAATTCGACATCAGCGCCATCTATGGTAAAAAAACATAACTATTAATTATTCACAGAAGGTCAATTATGCACGAGCTTCACAGAATGCTTAAACGATCCCCTACTGGGTCCATTTGTGAATCTCAACCATCCAGGGACCCACTCAAATACACATAAAAATTTTCATCGAAATCGGTCCAGCCATTTAAGAGGAACTACATACATCCATACAGAAGAATTATATGTAAATATATTTTCCTGCAGCCACTAATGCATGTAATGTACACAATACAGGGCGTTGAGTAATGTTCTGTGTGTCTCCAAATACCATTATTGCACAACAAAACAAAATATTGTTCAATTTTGTCAAAACAATGGACAAACGCTCAGAAGAACGTATTTGAATACGGCGCTATGTCGACAGAGACAGGAACATTTTGTTGTGTTTACACGTAGTTATATTATTTGCTCAGGCTCTTTATGGTCCGTGAAAAGATTATTATTTTATTCACGTTCTGTGGTCTGTAAAACAAGAGATAACCTCGATCTAACGGGAGTTTGGAAACTCACTCTTTTGAGATGGTCTAAGTATTTCGATTGCATTTGTTACAATATTCAATGTTAACTCGTAAATCAATATTTGAAATAATAATATTAAACAACAATGCTGGTTAAACTAATTAAAAAGCTTTATTGATATTTTAAAAATATACAATATAACATAATTTTGATTGTACCACATAAATTACACCACTAAGAATATGAGGAAAAACAACGTTGTTTGCTAGAATTTCCAACGAAGATATAAGGAAACAATATAAGGCAGGCATGCGTTATTAATAAAATTAAACAGGATTACTGAGATAGATTCAAGATATGGAAAGAAAGGATGAGAGAAAAATGGGTAAATTTTTGAATGCAGGCAGTGTGAATGGAGAAATGAGTCGCGGAACAATTTTTTTAAAAAACTAACACCGATGATTTTATTCAATGATATTTAGAATTTATTATTCAATTTCCGTATGTGTTTTTGGAGGGACTGGTTAATATACCAAATCTATATAATTAATATACCAAATTTTTAATCGTAACAATTATTATTATTATTACTGTTAAAATATAAAACACTGTTATACTATCACAATTTCTTTTTATTCACTGATAGTGTCGCGACAGCTGTTTCGCCAACCGATGTTGGCATCATAAGGTGTACAAATAAACTAAAGTTACAAATGAAAAGACTTACTATTTATAGGGCAAAAAATAAATATTTACCCTATAAATAGTAAAAAGATATTTATTTTTTGTTAAAAAATTTCAATTTTTTTGTTATGATTATATAAATTAAATTAATTATTTATTTTATGTTAAATAAATATTTACTAATTTTGCCCTATAAATAGTAAAAAAATATTTATTAATATTATTTAAATCATGTATTATTATTATTTAATATTATTTATTAGTTCTTACTGTTAAAAAATAATTGTTAGTACCTACTTATAACAAATAGCACAGGTTAATTTTTAAATTTGAATTATTGTATCGAATTTGAAATGCGTTTTTTATTAGTCTTTCTTTGTTTAATTTTTATTATATTTTACAGCCGAAGATGGAGGTATCCTCCGAAACATGTGTTTTTTAATATTTTTTTTTATTAAATAGTGGATTAAACAAAGTTTTTCAATTTCCTGAGTATATAAGTATGAAATTCCACAGTGTTAATTAATGCCTTAGCGTTCAATAAGTCCATATATTATATATCAGTCCTGAATACCATAAAGATGGCGTGATTGTTGGCAGTCCACATCCCTGAAAGACGGAGATGCAATCAACAAACAGTCATTAGACATACGAGTATTAGAATAATATAAATAATAAGAATAAGTCATCTACAAATATTTGTAAGAATTTTCAAAATAATTTCTACATCTTAAATACATTTTTTTATTCGGAAAGTTATTAATTAACAGTATGCTATTTTAAGTAAGTGAATTTTTATGTTTATGATTTATATATTATATATGTATGTTGACAGAATCTTTATTAATGTGCGTGTCACCCCAAGGCTGTGCCAGATCCCTAAACAATATTTCCACTTGACGTACATTCATTATCCTCAATATTCATGAACATCTTCAAGTGGCACAACAGCATAATTAAAATATGTCATTTGCAACACACAAAACAGTGAGGTCGTTTTACGCAATGCAAATTTCATAAATAAATGAGACCATATTTTACAGAGAATTTTCACATAAATATCTCAACATTCAACATACATTTCACGATTAAGAGGTTGCTTTTATGAACACGTATACTTTTGTAAATAACAAAAAAAAAATTGGGGGTAAGCATACATTTTTGAGTCATACAAATACCCACGTCTATGTTTGATTCAATTGTCTGACCTAACTTTAATATAACTACGAGGGTTGCCTTTTAAGTTTTTACAAAAAGTGAAACAGAAACAAACAAGTTTAAAACAAAGTGTTTTATTGCTTTTCGAAATATTTGCTTTTTAGGTCTATACATTTTTGCATACGTTCAAACCAATTCTGGAAACATTTTCTCCACTCTGAAGCTGATATTATAGAAACATGGTTTTGAAAGTCTTCAACAGCTTATTGAGGTGATGAAAATCGCTGTCCACGCATCTTTTGTTTGACAGTAGGGAACAAGAAAAAGTCATTAGGCGATAAATCAAGTGAATACGGGAAATGAGACATTAATTCGATGTTTTTCTCCTTCAAATATTCAGTTGTTTGACGTGCTTTATGGGAGCTGGCATTGTCGTGATGAAGAATGATGCGACGTTTTTTGTTGTTTTTCCTTAGTTCATCGAAGACCGTTGGCAAACAAATTATTGTATACCATTCGGCATTAACAATTCCTCGACCCTCTAAACGAAGGGTTGCAAAGTGTCCAGTACAACCGAAGAAACAAGCGATCATTTTCTTGGAAGTGCTCCGTGAACGAACAACTTTAGTGGGAATGGGTTCATCGTCAAACACCCTAACAGTATACTGTTGTGTGTTTTCAGGTTCATACGAATATACTCGTATACAAGTTTCGTGTCCTGTAACAATGTTGTACACGGATTTTGAACCTTCCTTGGTCGAATTTGTTCAACATTTCGTGACATCAATCAACACGAGCCTTTTTTTCGTTTCGGTCAAATTATGCGGAATCCATCTGGAATAAATCTTTCTCACACCTAAATGCTCATGCAAAATCGATTGTATTGCAGTCTTCGATATGCCAAGAGTGGCATCTATCTGTCTGTAAGTCAAATGCCGATCTTCTTTAATCACAATGCGCACAGCATCAATGTTTCTCGGAATGACAACCGATTTTGGCCGACCTTCTCGTCATTCATCACTGAGGGACGCATGACCACGACAAAATTCTGCAAACCAATTGCAAACAGTCTTCTCTGATGGTACTTCATTACCAAAAGTTGCACAAAGCGATTCTATGCATTGTTGTCGAGTAAGGCCTTTTTTAAAATCATAAAAAAATCATCCAACGAAAACCTTCACGAGTGATCTCCATTTTTGCACAAACTTGCTTATTTTAAACGTTCACTATCAACAACTTAATCGGTCAATTACTATGATGTCACTGGCTTCGCAATAACAAACGTCAATGTTCACAAATACAGTGATGCCATAACTCATTAACGTCATCTATTGTTCGATTGTAAAAACTTAAAAGGCAACCTTTGTATCAAACCTTACATAAAACATAACCTTAAATATTTTTATGGAACAATTTCATCGATTTAAAAAAAAATAATAGGTATTTTTCGCGTTCTTCGTGTCAATAGAACGGTTGATAGGTTAAAATAACGAAACATTATATATTTTATATGTTTGATACATTGCATACAATAGACATTAAATATTTTTTATGTATTTAATGTTAAAATATAATTGTTATGGCAAAATAACGTTACATTATAACCATTATTGTGTATTTACACGACGCATAGTTAGATTAAATAAATATTTAAATTAATTAATTTATTTACTTAAAACACGTTTCCTTCATCAGTTTAAAAGGGAATGTTCTTGAATTAAGAATTTTATTCTGGTGAATGATAACCACGTTTATTTAACCCCCATTGTACGGCTGACTTGATTTGCAGTTATTGGCTACATTTATGCCTCAGACAGATAGTTCCAGTTCATCATAATATTGCACAAAATTTAGTGACAAATCTAAGTAAAAAGTTATAAAACATACATTCATATGTGAGCTACAAATGGAAGTTGAAAAAGGCGCATAGTGTGTTGTATTATAACATAGTGTATTTT
Source organism: Lepidostoma basale (assembly GCA_022606425.2). Classification (NCBI taxonomy): domain Eukaryota; kingdom Metazoa; phylum Arthropoda; class Insecta; order Trichoptera; family Lepidostomatidae; genus Lepidostoma; species Lepidostoma basale. The sequence continues at coordinate 744,135 of JAHDVF020000902.1, read as the reverse complement.
ATATTCATCAAAAAGTGAAAGCAATTGTACAAAGAAAAAAACCTTTTATTCATATGTTCCATTTTGCATGTTTTAAACGTTAACAAAATAATTGTAATTGAATATGTGTTTTGTAATAAAACACGAACAAATAACCGGGATAATTCCTCACACCTAGACAAATAGATAAATAAATAGCTTTCATCTGATCTTTTAACCTGAGAATAAGAAAATTGCGACGCTTACTAAGAACTTATAGAGGAAGTTGGGAATAAAAAAGAAATGAAAAAGATTACACGGTAATTTTAATATATCAGAACATAGTAAACGCTTTCTTATTTCTATAATTTAATATTATATATTTTCCCGCGCGATTGTTCAATTACGTTAATTCTACAATGAATTACTTTCAAATTGACTGTTACAAATGAAATGAAATTGATATGGAAGATTACATATATCGAAGATACGTATTCTTTGATTTCTCTCTAAGGTATATTATGGTTTCAATTTTAATATTATGTAGGCATGGTTGTGTTTTAATAAAAAAATATGAGCGATTTAAAAAAAATGGCAAAGAAAATTGTAAGAGATAAACATTTTTAATTTACACGTTATAAATAAACGATGTAAATATTTTTATTATTACGTGTCTCCTACGAATTTAATGGAAACCAAGTTTTTTTTAAAGGATGAAAAAAATTAATTTTTTGATATCTTCTTTTTTTAAATAAATTTATGGATATGTCATTTGTTCGGAGATTATTTTTGTTAAGTTTGCCTTTTAAGAACTATCACATTTAAAAAAAAGGGTTAAACTTCTACACTCGTTTACTTCTTTAGTATTATTATTCTCGTAATAATATAGCAAAAACATTGAACGTTTAAGGAGTTTATAAATTCTGTACGAAAAATCTAATTATTCATTTATTTTGTTTTGAATGGAATTAATTCCTTTACATTTTTTGGTGACATACTTTAAAGAACATTTTAATACTGAAATAGTAAATATTAAGTCTAAGACAAATTGAGAAGATATTTAAGCTAAGAATATTTAAATCATTAAAGAAGGAAGGATAAATAAATAAATGTACTCGAGATGAGCAATATGAACACGACGAACAAATAGCGAGCGACATATTTTATTATTATTTGTATTTAAAATAAAATAAAATAAAACACTGTACTTTGTTTATCACCACTATGCGGTTATTTTAATTGCCGACTAGTTTCGCTTCTACCCAAGCTTTCTCAGGGCTTCGTAATAACTGCGCAGTTATTACGAAGCCCAGAGGAAGTCTGGGTGCAAGCGAAACTAGTCGGCAATTAAAATAACATCACAGTGGTGAAAAACAAAATGCAGTGTTTGATTTTATTTTATTTTAAATACAAATAATATATTAAAATTAAAATGTCTAACCATAGAGTGAATGCTTCATACGAAAAACAAATTATATTGTGGTAGGATTACAGGGTACAGGGTACAAGTAGTGACAACAAATAGTATAAATTTCAAATCAAATCAAATCAAATCAGTTAATTTCATCAACAGATATTACAAAATTTATTTTTAAGGCATCTATTGAGAACAGGTAAAATAATATATTGAGTATAGTATACTACCAGAAACGCATGAGAGATGGTTCAATTTGAGTTGGTTTGCAGAAATTATGGGTTTGGTGGAGGTCGATACTTTTTATGTTTAGACAGAAAAGCGTTTAGATTTATTCCAAGAAAATCTAAGTCTTCAAATCAAATCAAATCAAATCAAATCAAATCAGTTTATTTTCTCAAAAGACATTACAAACATTTTTTATAGTTTAAGGCATCTATTGAGAACAGGTAGGTAAAACATAAGGAATATATAATACCAGGAACGCATGAGAGATGGTTCGACATTAGGAATACAAAATACTCTCTAAAGTCAAGAGTATTTGTCTTCTGAATGTACTTTCACGAATATGAAAGACATCGATCTCCGAAGCGATCATGTTCAGCAGTTTGATTGCTCTCCCCACCGGCATCACCAGAGGCAGGTTGGTTCTGCATGCTGGGAGATAAAACAGTCTGTGCTGACGCTGTCGAAGATAGCCATCCGGAACATAAAGATGGATAGCCTCCAAGATGACGGAGTTCTCAAAGAATCCCCTGATAAGTCTGAAGAAATGGGTAAGTGTGCACCCATCCCTTCTTATCTGTAAACTATTGGTCCCCAGCATGCCCAAGAGGAATGCAGTGGGATAAAGCCACGGATAGCTACCAAACTCCCTCATGTAGAGATATCTCAGAAATCTTTTCTGAACCCTCTCCAACATGAGCGAGTATCTCGCCTCGTGGGGACTCCATATCACCGAGCCACACTCGAGCCGGCTCCGGACCAATGAGTTGTACAAAATTCGCAAAACATAGGGATTCTTGAAAACTCTAAGTCTTGAGAAGTCTTGACAAGAGTTTACAAGTCTAGTCATTCTGGGTAGAGATGCATTATATCTATAATTTGTTTTATGCAGATTTTCGAAAAAGAGTTTAATTTACACACTGAATTTAATATTTTTGAGAAGACAGGGTGTATCAAAGTGTAAAAAAAAAAAAAAAATCTTTAATATTTTTAATGCTGATCTTTGATCACCAAATCTATCACCGCTTTTCACGGTTGTATTTTTATACCACAACTAGAGTAATAACGAAGATTGATGGCTTAACATTATCTCTGTCACTCACAGGTGAAGATCTTACTTAGTCGTGAGGTAACGTGTGATATTTGTTCTAATTAATTGGACAAAATATGTTCAATACATAAATTCATATTCTTCTTCTTCTTCTTCGTCATCCTTCATCGGTCCATTGCTGGACATAGGCCTCTTCTCTTCCTTTCCACTCGTCTCTATTTTCTGCCAGCTGCAGCCACATTTCCCCCCCCCCCCACGGCAGCAATGCCGTCGGCCTACCTTTTTGCGGCCTGCCGACGTTTCTCCTAGTTTCCCGTGGTCTCCTTGGTAAAATAGGAACCCAAACCAAGCCGTTTGGGAAGCGTGGTGTTTATATGCCAAAAACCTTCACATAAATTCATAACATATCGAAATCTCGCTTGAATGGCTTATTTGTAAAAAAAAAAACTTTGAATTAAACAATAGCTTTCTAGAATTTGTATTATGCTAGAAAACAGTCACGTTTATAGTACTTGACATAGCTTTGTATTTTAAATACCATATGAAAGGTAGAGGTCAGTGTAAAATGTAAAAACAATTAAATTAATAAAATAAGTTACTTTACCACAGCAAAAATACAGCAGGCCATACACTTTATGGATATCGAAAAATGGTATATGCAGTGGGTGTGTGTGCGAAAAATAAATGAGTAAGTGTATACACACACACGTGTATAGAAGTAATATAATTTAGAAATGTGATGGTCAGCAATAATTTACAGGTGTCGCTTCTTGCGAGAATATTATCGTTACTCGGAAAAGGCAAACTGGACCTTCAAGTTTACGAACTTTCTAAATCCTTTTTATTCGCTGGAACCCTTTTACTTAAAAGTACTCTCATCTTGTGGGTTGTGCATGCGGTTCTCAAACATTTTAAGGCAGAAAAAGCTGTATACATTAAAATTAATAATTTATCCATATACTTCAAAATCGATACATTTTAATATGTGTAAATTTGAAAGCAGAGTTTGTTATTTTACAAATACGAAAATAAAAAAAAACATAAACGATAACACTGTGGGATTTTATAAAGACGGTGATTTTTACGAATTCATACAACGTTTTTCTTTAAAATTGTATCGTTCTCCTGGCGATGAAGGTGTTGGAGCTTCGAAATATGTCAAGAAAAATAAACTCATATAAAAAAATGTGTTTTTCAATTCATATAAAAAAAATCATCAAATACTTTCATAATCGGGTGAACATTATAAACTATTACGTTTTGTTAGTTGATTGATGAACATTTCTGGAAACTTCATTGATTTTATGGGAGTGACATATTTGTTTTTTCTAGGACAATATAAAATATTTTTGATAATTAAAAAGGCCGTAGAATGTTAAAATATATCACAGCCATAAGTTGTATTATAATATTACTACTCAAAACCCGATATTTTCTGCATTATTAAAAATGTAGTCATTCGCGGTATAATTGTTCAGTAGGAAGGAGTACTTCATTAAATAAATGTATTTTCATAACAAAAAAAGTGTTTTAATTCTTGAAATTCAAAATTAAATTGTGTTAGTGACATGATGATCTTATATTTTTTTATGTGTTTTTAATGATTTATTAATAGTTTTAGGAACTTAATTCCTTTACAATTATTTATGGATATATTCATTATTATTTTGTAGTTAATAATTATGTACAATATGTGTATCCAAATGTTATAATTTGTTAGTTGAAAATTATGATACAAAACCATAAAAAAAAATATAGAGTATCATGATTCACATGGACTCAGTTAAATAATTTACACATACCTACTGGCTAATAGATGTTAATATATATTACAGTAAATAATACATTAGATTATTGTACTCAGAGTTACTCAGAATACTTCTTTTGTTGTCTCGAGGTTTCCATTGTATCACATTTAGATGTTGACAATTGTTGTACTTATTATAAGACTAAAAGTGACGACCTTCGTGGCAGAGTGGTGAGAGCTATGACTGCCGCGTTCGGTTCCCGGCGAAGACAGTGTAATTTTCACTTTGTCCTTGGTCTCGTGTAAAATTCAAGTGATAATAAAATGACGATAGATTAGCTACCTATCACATGTCACGAGAATCAATATATAATAGTTAAAAATAATGTCAATACAGTAATTTACTCAAACGACCTGTTGTATAAAAAGAAGTATAACATTTCCTATAATTAAGTCACTCTTTTTGGTTGCAAAATACAACTTTTAAATATAATATTATAGTTCGGTCCAAATTTATTTTCAATCAAATAATGAGTTGGACTGTGGAATTATAAACTTACGTGAAGATACAGTTTATTTTCTTCTCTTCCTCTTCTTTAGCCTTCTTTCCTTAAATGTCTCTTCAATTTTTCTCTTTTCTCTTCAATGTTTTATTCCTTCCGTAACCAGGTCTTTCCAGCTATAAGGGCAATGTCATCAGTCCATCTTTTAAGTGGCCTCTAGAGACTCTCATTCACTGTCCAAAGCTGCCATCGGAATATTATGAAAATGGAATAATATTTTCCTCAAAAGTGAATATCTCTTAGAGTTATATGTAAAATCATCATTGGAACAAGAAAATAAGAAATACAAAAATTTATAAAGTATTACCCTCATCACTAAAACTCAACACATTTATTACTTAAGTGATTTTAAGAATTGAAAAAAATATAGTACTACGAGTATAATGAAGAATTATCACCTGTCAAACATAACATTTCTTTAGTCCATTAGCTACCCGCATACACAATCGTACGCATGTTGTACGTCTATTAGATAAGTAGCATGTTGTATGTTTCAGATGCTAATGCGTATTTATCATCTTCCGCATTAAGAGATAACTGTCTAATCTTATCATTTTACCATCTCACTTTCCAACTTTTTTTGGACGTGTTCGTATAAAAGGCATCTATAAATGATAGCTTAATTGAGGAAACGCTCTGTAATAATAGGTAATAATTCTCTAATTTATTACGCAAGTTATTAAGAGCATGTTCCTACATTTGTTTCGGAATTAAAAGAACCATTAAATATCAGAAGATAAATGACTAATTGTATATTTCACATATTTGGAACATCCGAAACAAAGTAATATTTCAACTTTTTACTTCACGTTAAATACTTTAAATACCGGTAGTAGACATATGTCCTGGCTGCGAAACGTGAGGGAGTAGACCGGCATCCGAAGTGTGGAGGAGCTGTTGCGAACGGCGCAGGACAGCCGAGGTGATCGCCAACGTTGGGGGGACCCGACAGGGCACTTGAAGAAGAAGAAGAAATACACGTCAAAATTAAAAAAAAACAATCAGAATGTTATTTTTATGTTTTTAATAGGTATAATCTCAATTAATAGGCACGATCGAAGTGTGCGCGAGAGATGCCTATTGGTGGCGATGAGGTTCGCAACCCATCACACCGCGACTCCCGTGGAGAGAAAAGATAAGGATGGAGTGCCGCATCAGTAAAAGTGTGACAGTCCATTCTTTCTGCCTACCCTTTCAGGGAGATGGCGTGATGGTTAGTAAGTTAGTTAGGTAATCTCAATTAGATATTTAAGTATGCAGAACAAAGAAACTTGAAGATGCTTTAAGGTGTTTTAATTAAAAGATTTATCAAGAAACATGCGGAATAATTGAATTTTAATAATAAATTGTTAGCAATAATCTAAATTCTAATTTTTTTCGAAATGATAACGAATCAGCGATTTGTCAATCGTATCATATATATTTTTTATTCGACGTATTATAAAATAATTTGTACCAAAGTTGCAAAGAAGATACTTTAATTCATAATTTATATATAAAGTTATAAAGTTAAATCGATATAAAGTTAGCCAAACCTTGCACCACAATGGAAAGTAAAATACTAGAGATAAGGCCTTAACATAATATACGAATTAGAAAAAGATCAAAAGTTTTCGTTCGAATTTTTAACTGTTCGGTAGTTTTATTGAACTCAAAAAAATAATAAGAATTCAATGCCGAATCATAGAATACGAAATTACAATACATTTTCACTTAGGAAGTACTACAAAAAATCTGTATGAAGCGATTTAAAGGAAAAAATAAATGCTGTTTATAAATGTTATAGTCAACCATCGGGCTGTATTCGAATATTTATGAAAAATCATTCACATATACCGGTTTCGTTCGGTAGTCGGGAAGAAAATGAATAATATATTAATTATAGATGCAACCGTACCTGTACAAACATTTTATCTTTTCTATATTCACATTCACTTTGTGTTTGTGTACATTATGTATATTCAAATTTTGTACGTTAAAAGTTTGTTATAACCGAAACATGTCTGTAATAAAAAAAATGTATTTAACCACGGTTAAGTAATTATAATTGATGCCAACTAGTTTCGCTTGGACTTAAGCTTCATCAGGGCAGTATAACGTTATATTGCCCTGATAAAGCTTGGGTCCGAGCGAAACTAGTTGGCATCAATTATAATAACTTCTTCTTCTTCAGCCTATTCCCGTCCACTCCTGAACAAAGGCCTCATCCAATCGCTCCAATTGTCACTCTGTCTTGTGCAAACTGCATCCAGGTTATTCCGACGTGTCTGTTCAGATCATCCTTCCACCGTAGTTGCGGTCGCCCTGCACTTCTCCTTGCCGTCCACGGTCATCATTCATCTGAGTTTCTGGTTACGTGACATGCCCATTGCCATTTTAGAGTCGCTACCCGGTGGATGATGTCAGAGACCTTTGTTTTTTCTCTCACCGTATCGTTTCTGACTCTGTCTCTTAGGCTTATTCCTAACATGGCTCTTTGGGTCACTCGTAGTTTCTCGGCACTTTGTTTGGACAATGTACATTTTCAAGACCATAAGCACCAACTGGCAGAAATAACTATACCATGGTTAAATACAAAGTTTTATTTATTTATTTTATATTTTTTAAATTTCTAACCACAAAGTGAGTGCTTCATATGAAAATGTCTGTGATAAGTGAAAAAAAATGTTGTAATACTAAGTGCAGTTAGATTTATTCAAATATTTCATCTTTAGAGTTAGATGAGCGGTGTTATAATTACATATTATTTAATAAATAAAATTATTAGGCGTTTTTGCAGCATGAGACGATAGTGCCTGTAGAGGAGATAAACGTTTGAGAAGAGCAGTGGAGAGATGATATTATAGTTAACCGGCTCCACCTACGAGTACCTGCAGACGCACCGGGCCGTGTTACGGCGCCCTCCCTGTAGACCACTCTCTCCCGTTACACTATATGCTGGTACATGTGGATGTATAGTATATTGCACTTCGCATTGTAAACGAGAGTAAAAGTCTTATAGTCTCGCCCGGACCGGCATTCCTACACCGCTTATCATATCACGCATAATACGTACGCTATAGTTCCTCTACGTAATGATACATTTGTAATATACTGTGTCATATCATATGTAATGAAACATTTTATTTGAAAGGAGAATTTAAACACCATATAATCCACACTATTGATTGAATGTAATAGTAGAAATGAGATCTCTTAGACGAATGTGCTGTAATCTGTGTATGATAGAGTGTCGAATGAAAATATAAGAAAAAACCAAGCATCGTAAATTGTACAACGTAATTGAATTATATCGAAAATAAAACCAGTATCTACCGTAATGATGAATATCAAAAACTTGATAATATTTCTCCCTTGGTTATTAGGTTTTATTGAATTTTTTTCATAATACCCTTATATATGGAAGCGAAGCATGGAACTGGCAAAAGAAGGATGAAAGTAGAATAAATGCAGTGGAAATGAGATCTCTTAGACGAATGTGTTAATACTCTGTGTATGATAGAGTGTCTAATGAAAATATAAGAAGTGAATGCGGTGCGAATGATGGTGTTATGAACAAAATAATGAAAGCATCATTAAGATGGTTTGGACATATGGAGAGAATGAATGAAGAATGGTAATTTTCTTTTATGTTGACGATGTAAATGGAACCAGAAATAGAGGAAGACCGAGGAAAACGTGGCACGATAAAATAAATCAAATATTGAATGTCGGCCACGTGAGGAGTCAGAGAAATCGATGCATTACACGATGTATGAATGTTAAGGAAGCGAGAGAAATATGTCAGAAAAGAAAAGTGTGGCAGTCCATTCTTTCTGCCTACCCCTTCGGGGAGACGGCGTGATGGTTAGTTAGTTAGTTAAGTATGATATAATACATACACATATATTGAAATTAGTTTTTATTAAATGTAATGAAATTTGTTATAAAAAAAGAATAGTGTATATTGTATTACTTAAAAGAAATTGAAAAAAGGTTATTTTAACTGTTGAAACAATGCTGCTTAAGCAAAGTTTTTCTGTCCATTAAGGTATTGCATATATTATACGTTACAAAATAAAAAAATATATAGGCCAGAAATGTGTGTTTCGTAAAAAGTGTTAGATGTAGCCTACCTGTAGGCAATAAATTATAGAATGGCTTCTTATTTTGAATTATTCGCTATTTAAAATATAACAAACAAATAAATGACAGAAAAAAATATAAATTTTAAAATCTTTTGCATGCATTGAATATGCATATGATGTGGTCACGTGTATTTTTGTCTCCTTTTTTGAAAATCATGACTCGATATCTCGGTATAGTGATGACGAAAGACAATGATATGCACGCGGAGTTATAGAACAAAGTTCAAAAGTGTCTACGAGCTGCAGTCTTATTTGAAGAAAGTAGAAAAAAGAACGCGAAATTAAAAAAAAACGACTGATAATATATTTTTATTCCACTGATTCATGTACTTACTCCGTGATTGAGCAATAGCGTAGAAAATTCTTTATAATCTTGATTGATAGTCTTCGATACTCCAAGTTAAAAAAAAAAACTTGAAAGAAAGCACTCCACACATTTCTAAAACTATTCTCCCGTTTGACTATTATAATTTCGCCTGGTATTTTCCGCCATTACGCAACGCATTGTGCTCACCAAAACTATTAAAAGAGCAATTTATTTCTAAGAATCGTTTTAATATTTCAAAACAGAAAAGCAAATTTTTTCTACGTGCGTTAGAAAATACACGGCCATAGTTGAAGGCAATGGCAGATTCTGAAGATTAAGTTCTGAAGTCAAAGCATCTATCCAGATAAAACAAACTGCGAAACTGTAAAGGCAGAAACATACTATTAACACGCCACGCCACCCGATGCCACGTGATGCGTGATGAGTCGAATCAAATTGTATTGTTTACTATGGACAGAATCACACTACGAACACCCGACGCGACGCCATGCGCGCACACGCCACCCGATCCAGATGAGCTAGATCGATGTGTTGCCGGTGGTGGGAGTAAACACGCCACGTCGCTTGTTAATAGTATGTTTCTGCCTTAATACCATCTATCATAAACTAGCAGTGACATTTGGCAATGTCATAGACAATTTATCATAAATACCCCATGTAAGTTACTGGTTTCAGAATAAGGTCGTGAAGATGAGCCTTGTGACGCGGTTGGAATATGAAGACAAAGAAGCAACCAAGAGATACGTTCCATAACCTAGCAACCATTTTACCGTGAACTTTAAGAGATGGCGTGGATTGGCCATGTTTGTCAAGCTGGATAAACCAGAACCATTAAAACGCGCACAAAGCTAAACGGGCTTGGAATCACAATTAGGAAGACTTCGCGACACTTTATCTTTCTATTTTAATTTGATAAATCAAATGTGTTGAAGATGAGTTTTTATAACTCATGGGAAATGGAAAAAAAACTCATGGGAAAAACCCAAAATGTTTTTATAACTCATGGGAAATACATGATTTCTTATGTATTTTTATATAAAAAAATAAAAAATAAATATTGCGATTCGAATTCTTTGAAGCACTCTAGACATAAATATTTAAAATGAAATTAAGATCAAAAGAACTGTCCAGTAAATTTAAATTCCAACAATCGTTTGATTGAAAATATCGTAATGCATTAATTCACATAATAAGTAGATTTTAAGATTTCAGCATATTTATTTATCAACCACTTTGAATAAAAAACTATTTAGGAATTGAATAAAAACATGGCACGACCAAATTAATCAAATTTTAAAGGTTGGTCATGTCAGAAGCCGGAAGCGTTTGTTGTTGTTGAATAAAAATATCTTCTTCTCCGCTGTTCCAATTAGTTTGGGATTGGTTTGCAGCAAAGGGTCTTGTACCTCTTGCTCCTTTGCGCTCGGTCTTTTCAAAATATAGTATGATACGCTGTTCATGTCCTTGCACACCTGAATTCAAATAAACATCACATAATAATTTTTCAAATATTTTTTGTTCATTAATAAAATATAGGTTTCAGGTCTCACAATCTTTATCGTTAAAAATATTTAAAAATTATACTGAAGTAGGGACAATGTATCTGTTTCAATCAAACTATATTTAAGTATATTTCATTATTGAAGTGTATAGTGATGGCCTTCGTGGCAGAGTGGTAAGTTTTGTTTTTTTGCCAGAATGGCAAGATTTGGTCTGTAGGATTAAACTGACAAAAAATGGCGATAGACTGGATACATATCACATGTCATGAGAAACAATAGCTAAAAAAGTTGTATGCAGTGATTGGTTTCAAATATCCTGACTTATCATATACAAAAATGTGGAAAGTAACGGAAACTACTATATTACAGGGCCAAGTGCATTCTTAGAACCAGCAAAAGCGTTAGACTTTCTACAAACCAATCCCTAGAATTGAAACTAAAAAAATGTATTGTATGGCGGATTACAAGTAAAATGAAAACAAAACAAGAATAATGAATTATTCAATAAATCTAAGAGTACAATGTTTCAATTTCGACACTAATGAGACTCGTTATCCATTTAATAAGATCTCTTTCAATTAGTAAAGTTAGAATAAAAAATATCGTCAGGATTAACGTGACTATGTACATACGCGGATAATCAGCTTTGGACGATTTTTTTGATAACCAAAGATGTTTTTTATTCTTTTTAGAAAGTAGTTCCGACGCAATCATTTTATGCGATGATTCGCCCGACAACTTTTACGGCATAATTATTATAATGTATTACTCACTAAATAGGTTATTTTTTATTCCGTCTGACCGGCGACCGCGGTGATTTAATGAAAGAAAGGCTTTGAACTTGACAACACGATTCTAAGAAGCTACGTAATTTTGTATTGCCGTAGAAAATTCCGGGTTGAATGATTTAAGAAGTTTGAATAGAGATTGTAGAAATATAATATGTTTAAATTTTCATTTTCTTTATACATTAAAAGAAAATTCCGCTTTCTTTCGCTTATTTATCTTACTATGACAGTTCCACCAACAATTCGTGGCCGAGTGGTAAGTGCATTAACTGCCACGCCGAAGGTTCCAGATTCGATTCCCGGCGAGGGCAGTGTGATTGTCACACCGTCTTTGATTTGGTGTAGAATTCACGTGACAATAAAATGGCGATAGATTAGCTACCTATCACGTGTCACGAGAATCACTATGCTAGCTATAATACCCTTTACATCGATTTGGCTCATGTTGTAATGATGTAAAGAACGATTCAACAAAATAATAATAATAATAATAATTTTATCCTGAAAAGGCTCTCGAATTTCCTCAATTATCGTCGATTTTTTTTAAATTCGAATAAGGCCACATTTTTTAGTGGTTATTCTTTTTTCTCTTTTCCCTAGCTATATACGTGGTCCGTTCTCCTGAGATTTGCCCCTCATGTGACGTGAATTCTCAGCTTTCATTCCATTTTTCAGAAGATCTTCTACGAGGACGAGTCCTGTGAGGCTGATTATTTACCTGTAATGCAATGTAGTGAATTCTGGTGGTTCCCGTTCTTTGGAAATGACTGTACTAGTTGTTGTTGTTGTATTTGTTGTGTAGTCCATCTTACGATAGACCCAGTCTCAAAAATCTCTCTTATTCTGGTGTTCCTACTATCATCCTCAGTATCTTTATCTAGGAAGTCTTCAATACCCTTTTAGTTCTGACTCTGCCTGTCTTTGCTTCAACGTCTTATGTTATTATTGGTCTTACGGGTGTAATACAAATTATCATCTTAATCATAATGGCCACATCTTTATTTTTCCAAATTGTTGATTTTAGAGCCCCAGAGCAATATCCACATTTAACTCCTACTCGTTTTTTAGAAGTAAATTTGTAAACTGTTCAATTAAAAAAAACATTGTTATGTATCACAATTGTATTTTTATTTTACGCAACAGCTGTTTCGTCAACCTATGCTGACATCATCAGGTGTTACAATAATATATTAATACACATAAAACTACGTTTTTTTAATTTAACACTTTATAATCATAAAGTATCATAGTGTTTCGGCCAAAACAATGGACTATTTAATAAATTTGTAAAGTTATTTGTTATAACAGCACTTTGTATACAATAGTTTCAAGATTTTTAATAATGTAAAATAAATCTTGTGACTTTGAATACTTTAACAAGTAAATTAAACCTTTAATTACATTTTAAGCCCAAAATAGTTACAACTATAAATATACTCTTTAATAAAAACATAAAGAATAAATATATATCAATAATAAGTGACTAGAATTCGTTCATATATTTTTTATTATTGTTTTTATCATCTGTGAAACGAATAAAGTATTTGAATCCATAATTATTACTCAGCTATGCTTCGCTAGCTATTTATTATCAATTTTTCAGATAAATTTTAATTCCATATTATTTTAAACTAGTTAAATTTTATCCACCGTATTCATTGCGAGATTATGTATACATTTCAAATGACAGGTTCCGAGATGGAAGTGGTTATAGCGGTCATTATGTGCTGCCTCGCACTTGATAGAAAGCCGTGAATAGTTTCTTACATATCATTTTATTATTGACCGTGATATAATGGCGTATTAACGGCAACTGATAGTAACATTTAAAAATCATAAACAAATTTAAAAACATATATTTAATTTGTGTAATCATATTGTATTATTACATAAAAATGCGCCAGCACACATGTTTTTTCGATCATGTTTTTAAAATGCTTCAACAATTCTTCAAGCTGATTCGGGGCTCAATTGAGAACTCCTATGTTCTGGAACAAACAGGTCTTTTTGTTCCTGATAATTACCTGCGACAGCGCCGTCATCAATTGTTCTTTGCTCCGTCACGCAGAACCAACCTGCCTTTGGTGATGCCAGTAGGAATATCAATTCGTACGTTGAATCTAATCTTCTCGGATTTGAACATTTTCAGTGTCAATGAGGCAGTGTTCATAAAAAAATATATTACGAATTCTGGAAAAAGTACTGCCTCACTGAAGTCGACATATTTGGGTTCGTTCTGATATGTATGATTTTTTGGTTTCATGTCGTTGTTTTATCTTTGTTACACCGTTTTGTGCCAAATTAGTCGCCTAAATAAAATTTTCGACGATATAATAAATATGTTTTTGGGAAACTTTTGGTACGTCAGTGTATCTTGGTATCCTCAATATGTCAAGAAAAAGTACTTTAAAGAAAAAAACTATTTTTATTAATTGAAATTGCTTAATTACTTAGGTAATTATGAAATTAAAATAGAAATGCAAATGAAAAAAATGGCTCAAGGCGCATTATATGTCTGCTCCGTTGGGCTATCCCATCTGAAATGGATTTGATAATGTGCTTCCTTCGTTAGGTTCTGCCGAGAACCTGGTCGTTCGTGATGTGGTCTCTCCAGGAAATTCCTAAAATTCTCCTGTAGCACCACATCTCAAAGGCCTCCTGTCTAAACAACAATAAACAAATTGCAAACAAGACAAACTAATGCACATATTATAAACATCTGAAAAAACTAGTTCAAGAAATGGTATGTGTGGCAAACATACAAATGTGTGTACTTGATTATACAATATATGCAAAAAGTAACGTGCAGTACAACTCAGACATTTGAATTGAATTCAGATCAAGATCAGATAAAATGAGTGGATTTAAGTACGTATGATGCGGCAGTTTTTATCTCGGTACATCAATCACTTGTGCCAGCATCCGAACAATGCAGTCGTTAGTGTTGTGTCAGGTAAGTGATCGGAACAGATTATTCGGCGTAGACAATTCAATCATCTAACGAGGTGAGATCGTCTAATCTCTGCCGTTTCGTTGGACTGAGAACAATTTAATAAATACAACAAAAGAAAATCTTCTTCTTTTACCTTTTCTCCTTCTTTTAGACCTTCGGCCTGTTCCAGTTAATAGGCTGATCTCTCTTAGGAAGTTCGCTCCCAGCTATCCCTCCATCTCTAATCTAATGCATCGCAGCGTGTGATATTCTAGAGGGATCCATTCTCTACACGTGCGCATTCCAGTGTCTTTTGCGTTAGCTGCCCCATCTGAACATATCTCTCACGTTGTAGACTTTGTGGATAGCCGTGTTCCTCACCCTATCTCGAAGAGTCTTGCCTGCATAATGCCTATATTGACATATGGCATTGACAGCAGGGCGGATACCACAAGAACAAAGGCTAAAGTGTGGGTTACAGAGATGCAGACGCCGAAAACAATAGCAGGCAAGACTCTTCGAGATAGAGTGAGAAACACCAAGAGATTCCCAGAGGCGTTTAATGAACGCTAACATCACATGTTAGTTCATTTTTATCTGTTTATAATTTTCTAAATGATTGTCATCACGTGAGGAAAAATCCCCAAAATATAAATTTTAGGAGAATATTTCAATATATGGGCTAGTGCAGAAAACACGTAGGATAAGTGCAGTTTACAAATTAAAGTAATCATTGTTAAGCAGATGAAGTAAACATTGCAAAGTAGACTTGCACAAAAGTATTCTTGTATCAACAGAATGATGCACGCAGAATGATATCTGAGATAATGACGAGATCTCTTAAATGAAGGTGTGACCAAAATTAGTTGCTTAATTGAATGCTATGCTCTGATTTGAAGCAGAAAGCATTGGAGATATAAGCGCTATGAAGAACGTAATGAAAGGATCACACATGGTTAAAACACATATAAATATTAAATAAAGATGTTGTAGATAATATAGGTTGTCGAGGATGACACAGGGAAAGTAGTACAACCAAATGAATTGAATGTTTAATGTCTGCCATGTGAGAACTTAGAAAAATCGATGCGCATGCTGACATGTGCTACGCAATGTTAAAGAGTCTCGAGAATTCTCGACATAGATGAAGTGTTTGGCGGCATTCCCTCTGTCTATGGAAAACGACGCGATGTTTAGTCTGAAAATAGCGTTAAAGAGTGATGAGGTCTACTTAAGTTTTACCCAGCAATTTTGGTTTTGTTATTCTCCGACGAACCAGATTAACCTTCTGTCGGGCGCAATAAGTTATCCGCTGAGTTAGCGCAATGTGTTTGATAGGTACATATAAAAAAGCATAATAAATACCCCCCATGCTGGAATGTGCTCGTGTAAAGGATGGATCCTTCCAGAATCCTACACGTTGTGGTGCATCAGATTTCTGTTAAGTACCGTCCCCCCGGAAGACCGTCAAAGAGATAGGAAGATAGCTGAGAGTCTACTTCCCAAGAGAGGCCAGCCTGACTACAGGAACAGTTCAAAGGTCTATAGAGAAGAAGAAGAAAAATAAGAGAGAAGAATACATACCCAAATAACTTTATTTATATAATTTCAAAGTGATAAACGTCGTTATCGGGTATCAAATGAAAAAAATCAGCAATAAAAACACAAATGAACAAAATAAACATATATTAAATGTTCAGGCGTAACGTGCTGGATAGGCCAGACTAACAAGGTAGTGTTTATTGAAAAAAATTAAATGATGTAGTATTTTTTAATTTTATTTTAAAATAATTATATTGTCTTATATAAACTTTTATCAAAGGCAATAATTAATATTTTTAATAAAATTAATGAAATTCGGGCGCAATGAGAAATACTATTTTTTTAAGAGTATTCCAACGCCAGAAGAGGCAGCTACGGTACCAATCTGGTGCTGCTAACAATTGCTCGTGCTATGCCTGTCAGAATGTTTGCGCCCGACGGAAGGTTAACTGTCATTTTTGCTAGCTCTTGATCATCCATATGTTATAATGTGACCCAATAGCCTAGAATGAAATATCGATTGGCTTATGCTGGCACCTTAATATAACTCATATAGCTCAGTATTTTCACTCATTTCTCGTGTAAAGTCTTACCAGATCTTCCTATACGAGTATGGTATATGCGATTTAAGACAATGAAAAAAAACATTTTTGTTGCATTTGTTCATTCAGTGTTATTCGAGAAGGCAACGGAAAACCACTCCAGTAACGCTTCCATGGAAATCACTGTGCCGACATAGACATAGCGATCGCCAACGTTGCGAGGCCTACACGTCACTATTAGAAGAAGTTAAACTAACTAACAAACCTGCAAGGAGTCTCTCTGAAGGGGTAGGTAGAACTAATGGATAATGCACGCACGACGATTTTTCTGATTCTTTACGTGGCCAACATTCAATATTTAATATATTTGATCGTGCCACGTTTTCCTCAGTCTTCGTCTATTTCTTGTTCCATTTACATCGTTAACATATGCTGTTTTTACCATTCTTTTTTCATTAATTCCCAATAAAAGATGATTCAGGTCAAAGGCCTGCATAACTCTGAGCTATACTAACCATACAACCAACCAGACGTCGTCATATTTATAAAACTCCAACGGCTTAGGTGGGCTGGACATCTGATGCGAATGGAGGAGCTGTTAACACACCCACAGTTGACATTTACAAGACTGGAAGGAAGATGCAGCGTGGGAAGACCACGGCTTCGTTGGCTTGACGGTGTTCTGAAGGACCTGCAATTGTTGGGAGTTAGACCTTAGGAGTGGAAGTAGAGAGCTCAGGATAGAGTCGACAGGATAAACTTTTTGAAGGCGGCCGAGGTCTACCCAGGACTCTAGAGCCAGAGGGAAGGAAGGAACAAGATGATTCAGTGTAAAATTTAGATACAAGATTTTGAATGTATACAAATACTGAATTTAACCCATTGCGGGTTTTAACCCATTTTTAAGGAATAATTTTATCTTAATAGATGGCGCTAGTGTAGATTGAACATAAATATATGAAGTGTTCCTTAACATATTAGCATATATATATCTTTAAAAAAAATTTCACACGTGGTGGTCGTAAGAAGGGCGGAATGGGGAATGTTGCATTATATAAACCGATCGCTTAACCCAACCAATGACAGGTCATAAGTCCTGTAAACACCTCGACCACCAAATTCTGTTTCCAAAAAACAATTTACATCTTCGTCTCTATTGAGATAAAATTAATCCTTAAAATTTAGATGTATATTTTAAATTTTATCTTCTTAATAACTAACTAACTAACTACCCATCACGCCATTTCCCCGGAGAGGTAGGCAGAGAGGATGGATCGCCACAATGGTCTGTCCTGGCATACCTCTCGTGCTTCCTCTATATTCATACATCGTATTATGCACGCACGTCGATTATTCCGACTTCGAATGTGGCCACCTTTTAGTAATTGATTAATTTGGTCATGCCATGTTTTCCTCGGTCATCCTCGGCTTCTTTTCCCACTCACGCTTCTTGTGTACAATTTTTTAACCGTTGTACTCTCATCCATTCGTTCCATATGTCCAAACTATCTCAGGGATCCTTTTTTAATTTTATTCATGATGCAGTCATCTGCCTTACATTTCTTTTTTATTTCATCGTTCGGTATTCTATCATACATCTTCTTAGTACAAATAACAAATTACAAATACGAAATAAATAGAATTGTTGAATCACAGTCTGAAAACAATGATTAGTTGACCGAACTAATAAAAAGTTTATTGTAACTGCTCAGAACAAGAGAGAGTAAAAGTGAAGTGGAAAGAGAATTATTTAGGGAATGCAATTTTCTTGGTCTGACCAGTAATTACGGTCTGTGTGCTTTGTGCCCGTCTATTGAAACAGCCATTGGACGTCACTGTCACAGTTGCCCGCAATCACGGCAGGCCCTGTCTGAATCTGGAGCGACTGTAAACACAGCTTCTTTAGTTAAGCACTTGGCTGCCGGAGCAAATGAACCCGAACAATGCACGCAAACATGTTGGCTTCTTTGAGAACGAAAGTGAAATGTTTTCTTTCCAGATAAAAGCAAATTTTGTATATTCTTTTGAAATTCTGAGCGCTATAGCACAAGTACGATTATTTGAAAATCATTATAACCGTATGCTTTAAAAAAAAGACTAATGGATCATAATATAAATAGGCATTAACCCGGATGTCGTCATGAAGGATTAAATAATATTTTGAATACAAGAGAGCGAGAGAGGAATACTAATGATTCTCTCCGAAAGTAATTCGAAATGCACAAGATACGCAAGCCCGCATATTGAAAACTGCATATTCAGGCCACATAATGCGTATCCCAATATATCAGTTCTGCGTCTAATAAATAGGAGAAGAAGAGGCGTAGGACGTAGAAGAATATCATGGCTTGGAAATATTATTCAATGTAGTGGATTACTGACTGTGGGGAGCCTCATACAAGCTTCGAGGAACAGTAGTAGAATGGAAGGAGTGGTCGTATTAGATACGCAGCAAAAGAAGACGAAGAATCTTTTGTTGGATTTTTTTAGAGAGACACGATTTGGTCTTCACGCCAATTCGTCACTTGTCGACAAATCTCACTCAAACCTTACTATCATCATCGGCTTTCCTTCATGTCCCAGGAAGACCTCACCGTTTTAGGTCCGTTGTGACTGAATAGCCCAATCCTGGACTCACATATATTGGGGCATCTGGGACAAAGGAAGGCGCTGGTAGTGAAGCCGTCACCGTCTCTCGGTGGTCTCTCCTTTCTCCTCCTTCTCATCTCTGCGGCGTCGTCTCTTTACTTTGTGCCTTTATGTACTGTTATTCTCCTCTTAGGTCTGTCTTCTGCAGTCTTTTCCCAGCAATCACAATCGATGTTAGTGTTTTTGGTTGTTTGCTTTTAGGGAGTCCTTGAAACGTTTCATTTGACCACCGTGTGAACGTTACCCTACTATATTAGAAAATTAAAGTAACTGTTTTTTTTAAAGATTAACTAAAATAAAAATAAATAAATGCTTCAGAAGAATTCAGGAGTGTTTTTTTTAGAGGTTTGGTTTTTAAACTGGCAACATTATTTTTACACACTGTCAATTTGACAGTTGACAGTTGATTTGTAATCACGTTTTGCCATTTTGCCATGAATAGACTGACGTCAAAACAACCCTTACGAATTGTGCAAATTTATTTTGAAAATCATGGTTCGGTTCGCCAAACTTATCGTGCACTACGTCCATTTTACGGTTGACATAATCGTCCATCCGAGTAAGTTATTCGAAAGACGTTGGATCGTTTTCGCACCACGTACACTCTAGTGGATAATAAGCATCCACAAAGACGACAATTGTCGAAAATTGGACTTCACGATTGCGCTTCATTCGAGCTAGCCGTGGCGCTCATATGCCCGAAATTATATTTAAACAATAATGACATTAAATTATCTATTAAATAAAGCTAATATCCTTGACATTAACATTATTTCAATGTGTTTTTTTTCATTTTGAACATGCATTGTATACTTCTAAAAAAACATCCTTTACAAAGAAGATAGTAGTCAAAGTTAATATGTTATATGTTGTAATAGTTCATGATGAAATATATGAGCTATGCGATCTATATCAAACTGCTCCCGTCTTAAAAATTGAAATGAATATACGAGTATAATGACAAGAAAATATAAATGGTTTAATAGTGATTTATCGCTGACATGGGACTATTTGAGAAGCTGTGATTAATGGACCAAGCCAAGGACAAATCCACTTAAAAAGTCGTTCTTAAAAGATCTCGCGATACTTTCACCTTTCCATTGCAAAATGACTGCACATTAAGTGGCTAAGTGTATCACCAAACACCTTAACTCCTAGGTATGTGTAGTTGACTTCTGCAAAGCTGCACGACTCCCTACCTTTAATACTAGATTGTTTTAAATTATTTTTCTAAGCACCAGCCAATTTTAGATAAGCTTACTATACTGCAAGCGGCCAACTCTGATTTGTAGTGGATATAACGTAAATTCTTAGTGACAGAAAATAGAAACAATTACAATTAAAGTACGTGATATAGAAACCTAGTGATTTGGGCCAATTATACTTCGTTTTGGTTAAATCATGATACATTATCTAACACACTTTTCGTGGGTTGTTCTATCACTCTCGCTACAATCACAAATCTCTTAAGAATTTAATAATATATTCTTTGACTGTCTTAGCGATCATTCAATTTTAATGGATGTCAGAAATATCAATCTAGAGTATTAGGTTTGCTTTAATTTCATAGATAGTATGTGATGGAATGACCTTTACGACCAGAGAATAATAAGTATCGTACAATAAGAAAGTTTAATAAATTGAACGTACATACAGAATCTATAGACGCTATGATTAATGCGTATTCTGTTTTATATAGACTATCGATTCTCAAACTTTGTTGGACCACTGCACCGCCCCCTTTACATGAACAAAAAATTCCAACGCCCCCTATCCCATAATATTTAAAGTTAATATTTAAATAAGGTTAGATAGAAGGTTCCCACCGCCACCCGAGGGACGCAGCGACGCCCTTTCGTCAGTCTCGCTGCACTGCCTAGGCCTGTTCCCGTCCATCCGGGACTTACGTTTAGTTAATCTCTTTGTCATCAAGCTAAGGATGACAGGCCAACATTTAATCAAATATATTTTTTTAACCTTCTATCTCCCGCCCCAACTCTTAAATAAGGTTAAATAAACATTACCTTTATCAATTAATAACAAAAACAACAAACCATTGCGCGGTGTTCCCGTAGAAGTAGGCAGAGAGGATGGACCGCCATATTACTCTATTCTGGCACACCTCTCTAGCTTCCTCCACATTCATACAGCGAGTCATACACGCACACTTTAACATTTGAATAATGGTAATAATAAACTTTCCGCTATATTTGATAATTCCCCATGTAAGTGAAACACGTAAATTTAAAAACATCACAAACTTCCAGAAAACGTGCGTTTACCTTAATAATAAACATTTAAATTTTCAAGAAGCGATAAATAAAACAAAAACAAACAAACCATCACGCCGTTTCCAAGTAGGCAGAAAGAATGAACCGCCACACTACTCTATCCCGGCACACCTCTCTAGCTTCCTCCACATTCATACAGCTAGTCAAACACGCACGTTGATTCTCCCGACTTCTTACATGACCAACCTATAAAATTTGTTTAATTTGGTCATGTCATGTTTTCCTCTGTCTGACTCGACTCCGTTCTCCATTTACATCATTAACGTATACTTTCTTAACCATTATTTCTCCATCTATGCGTTCTATATGTCCGAACCAACGCAGTAATCCTTTCATAATTTTGTTCATAACACCTTCTTCCGCTCTACATTCCTTTCTTATATCAGCATTTAAGATTCTGTTGTATATCGTTCTACCACATATACGTCTTAGGAATCTCATATCTACCGCATTTATTCTGCTCTCATTCTTCTTCTGCCAGTTCCATGATTCGCTTCCAATAATTTATTAATGATCACTTAAAAGTTAAAATGAAAAAGATTTTCAAGCGTATCATAAAATGTTTTTATTTACCTTCTTCTTCTTACTTGTTAACGACTAATGTCTGTGCTCTAGAGTGTTGCTCCTCCTGTGAGGTAGACTCCCAGCTGTCCTTCCATCTTTTAGGCGGTCTTCCACGAGGACGAGTCTCATGAGGCTGATTATGTAATGTAAAATATGGGAGTCTGGTGGTGTCCATTCTTTGAACATGACCATAGCAGTCCCTTTTTGCTGTCTGCTCCATCTTATAATATCCTCAACCTCACAGTTTTCTCTTATTCTGGTGTTCCTCACGCGATATCTGTGTCTTGCCTGCTATGTCCTCAATGTCTTCATCTCGGAAGTTCATTATTTTATTTATAATTAACTAAATATTCGACTAACCATCACGCCGTCTTCCCAAGAGGGTAAGCAGAAATAAAGGATCGCCACACTGTTTTTTACTGACATACTTCTCTGCTTCCTCAACATTCAAACATCATGTCATGCACGTAGTCGATATCTTTTCACACGGCCGACGGATCATAACACGTTTTCCACTGTCCTCCTCAATTTCTAGTTCCATTTAAATCGTCAAAATATACATTTTTACTATTCTTCCTTCATTAATTCATTCCATGTGTCCCAACCATCTTAAGTTCCTTTCATTATTTTGTTCATTAGTGTACTGTGTACGTGACCACTTCTGAATTTAATCTGTCTTTCGGTAAGCATCACGTCTGTAGATGCTCCATGCATATGTTTTGGTAAGTTGGTTGTGGAGGTTTAGATCTACGTTATGTGACTCAACAAAAAATCCAAGATTTTCAAATAACGTAGTGCAAATAACTTTTAAATGACTATGGAATTCCACAGTGTAAATGCCTTAGCGTTCAATACAATTAATCAAAATAAAATTTGACAGAATAAAAGGAGCCAAAAAGTATTCGCCACAGTGATGGCTAACATCAGAGGACCTGACACGGCACTATTAGAAGAAGAAGATGAATATATTATCTATGACTTTAACTACTACAATAATTGATAGAAGGGTTGGGGCAGACAACAAGGGAATGGTGCACTTAAAGTTATCATCGCAAACAAAAACCTTTACAAAAAAGTTAAAATGGCAGTGCACAATGGTGTTCTTGTACCGACCCTTATGTATGGAAGCGAAGCATGGAGCTGAAACAAGAAGGATGAAAGTAGAATAAATGCAGTAGAAACTAGATTTCTTATACGAATGTGTGGATACTCTGTGTATGATAAGAGTGTCGAATGAAAATATAAGAAGTGAATGCGGTGCGAATGATGGTGTTATGAACAAAACAATGAAAGGATCATGAACATGGTTTGAACACATGAAAAGAATGAATGGTAAAAATAAGTATATGTTAACGTTGTAAATGGAACTAGAAAGAGAGGAAGACAGAGGAAAACGTGGCACGATCAAATAAATCAAATATTGAATGTTGGCCACGTGAGGAGTCAGAAAAATCGACGATGTATGAGTGTTGAGGAATCGAGAGAAATATGTCAGGAAAGAAAAGTGTGGCAGTCTATTCTTTCTGCCTACCCCTACGGGGAGACGACGTGATGGTAAGTAAGTTGATAATCTCATACTATTTACGACATATATTGCACATATTGTAAGTTTTTGTAAGTAAATTCTGTTACGATTAAATAGTAGAAATAGATACATTTCATTGCAACAGTGAAAAAATGATCGGTGTATATACTCGTAGTTGGGCAATGGGACGATTATGAATCATTAGCGTCAGACATTGTACGCTCGGGAACTTGGGGTAATTGCTCGAGCACGTCTTCACGGGCACTTGCCTTGCCATCGGATGGCTGCTGTCTTTTTTGGAGATACACAAAAATCCGTGGCGTCTACTGTGCGCCCCGTGAAAATTGGCGGATATAAAAACATTGAAAAAAAAAAACAATCAATTAATTTTACTTGGCGGAAATTCATTTTAAATAATAATTAATTAAAACGATGTTATTACAACTACTTCCACTTTTTTTTCTCTTTTTCTTTTTTATATATTTTGTATATACAACACTTACATTAAAAAAACTAAAATTACACAGACATGTTTCGAACAACAAGTCCTTCTTTAGGGATACTTATTGTATAGACATATTATAAAAATATGTAATATTATAAAAACATATTATAACTTCTGTCAGATCATATAAACAATTTTATAATATTTCAAAAATGTATCTTTATAATATGTATTACCGAAGAAGGACTGGTAGTCCGAAACATGTCTATGTATTAATTTTAATTTTTTTAATGTTAGTGTTGTACATACAAAGTACATAAAAAGAAAAAGAGGAATAAAGCATCTACAGCACAAAGTATGGCAAACATAGAAGAACTTTCACTTTTGTCTATATTTCAATAGCGACCGGCTTCGCCAGGCTCACCGGCATTTGTAGACTGGTGACACTGTTATAAACTTACTTCTTTATAAGAGTATATATACAGATCAGGGGAGATAAACATGATTCTATACAAAAAAGATAATGTAATATTTTCTGAATTCAACTATAGCAGGCGTGAGGTCATGCACCATCATATGAACACCAGAATTAGAAAGATATGTGAGGTTGAGGATATTATAAGGTGGTACGGTCATGTTCAAAGAATGCACACCACCAGACTCCCCTATATTGCATTGCATAATCAACCTCATGGGACTCGTCCTCGTGGAAAACCTCCTAAAAGATGAAGGAACAGCTGGGAGTCTACCTCACAGGAGGAGCAACACTCTGTTGAACAGACCACATAGGTCTACAACAAGGACGAAGAAGAAATATGGCTTTTACAGTTGTTTAAGAGCATTGTGTTGTCAATGATGTTTTTCAAACAATACACATATATAAATATGTCAACTGTTATTAATTTAAATTACCCAACCCAACCAACATAAAACACCAACCCCTTGAATTAAAACTAGCGAAGAAGAAGATGTACCTGTGTTTTTACGCCATTATTTTTAAATTAGTGATTTCATTTTCTACTGACCGGATAAGTTTTGTAATAGCCGTGTGAGAATCTCTCATCGTCGGGAATCAAACTCGGAACCTTCTGTGTAATAGTCATAGCTGTTGCCACTCTGCCACTCTGCCACAAAGGTCGTCATCATTTTGTTGTTGACCTTCGATATCCTTTCTCAATATGGAAAAATATGTAATAGCAATTATAACTTTTAATTTCCTAGTACGTGACAAAAGAATGTTGATATTTTTTTTGCACAGTTATAATTAGTTTTTAATTAGTAATTACTCTTATTTTTATTCCATAGAGTAGTGAAAAAAGGTCACATTAACAAGATGATGAATATGAAATAAAAAGTTTAATCGAAAGTGCCACTATTCATTGGGCGCACGGTGGAACTAATGACTACTCTCACCTACCGACGGCCTTGCAGTGAACTTCAGCTATGGACGTGACCGTGGTAAAATAATAAGTATGCTTGATAGATGCCAGTGGCGGTAGCAATGCGTATTTCAGATTGGCGAGCGTAACAATAGATCTAAAAGTTGTAATAAAACCCTTTGCAGCAATACAGATCCAATTAAAAGATAATTAATACATTCACCGACTATAATAACATTTTCGCAGTGAAGTCATAAGTATCGGATTTTATATACGACGTACTTTATACCTGTGAATGAAAGCTTCTGTTTTCTAGAAGTTTTAATATATTTTATTGGAATGACATGTTTCGACTTTTTAAGGCATTATTAAATGTCTTGATGGCTAGACGTAGCTTGCCATTAGTATAAAATTTAATGAAGCTTCTGGAAAACGGACGTTTTCAATCGTATTAATGATTTAAAAATAAGTTTCACGTCAATGTCAAAGAAAAAAGAAATTCTTTATATCTGCCTAGGTATATTTATATATGTATAAAAACCCTACAACATGAAAGGTTCATTGAGTGTTTTGGAAGCATAGACAGAATTATTTAAGAAAAATGGCGAAGTAAGTATTATATAATGAAAACAAATGAAAACGTCTGTTTTCTAGAAGTAATATTCAAATGATAATTGATACCTTAACAAAGCGAAAAATGCAATTTCCATAAAATTCAAAATTTTACATTGATTATCGCAACATTACATTTATTACAGTATTTAGATAACCCCTCTGTGAGAAGTAATAGAAGTTAACATCTTTGATACAAAATTTCTTTATTATTATATATTTAGTGGGGTTCCATTTATGTTTATAGGTTTCGGCAATTTGCAGTCATCTTCTGGTGATCACCTCAAGATGGCAGCTAGCTGCCGAAACCGGTTGACGTTAAACACAAGTACAAGCCCACTATGTATATAATAATAAATAAATTTTGTGTAATTTGTTATTTTATTTTCATTATTTTAAATAAACTTCTACCAAGAAATTTCAATTAATTTTTTTTTTTTTGAAGATTACATCCTTTGTTAATTTGCATTATATGCAATTTAACAGAGGTAAAAAAACTAATGCAATTTCACTTATTAGAGAATCGGTTAAATGGTTTGTTTTTATCACAAGGAAAACATTACCTTTTTGCAATAATTATCATGAAATAAGGAGACAAAAGGTCAATTCAGAGTACTTTAGTGAATGTGGTACTTATATTTGAATTATTTTTAACCTTTGCAAATTCTTTCAAGATTATTTAATGTATATGTATCATATAATCGAATTCACAGTTTTAAATGAAAGTATGAAGGCGACGGTAAGTAATGCAATTGAAAACAAAACCCAAAAATTTGAGTATTTAAATAAATTAATAAAAACATGTAAGAGCAGTTTGGATTTTTGAAAAGTTTATGTACGTATACTGTTTGCAGCAAATATATTTCGAACATATGGAACAGATGTATGAGAGAAAAATCATTAAAATAATGATACAAGTGGTGTGAATGGAAAAATAAGTCAAGGAAAACTTAGCTAGACCAAATTAGTCAATTGCAAAAGAACCGTAAAAGGAATGTCAGGATGTAGCAGTGTGAGAGTCCACAATTTCTGTAAACCTTTTTAGTGAAACGTTGTGATGGATAGTAATTAGTATGTTAAAATATTTATGAATACAACTGTTACTGAAGCTACCATTAAACATGAAATATAATCACAACCTATTGTTTGTTTAGATTTCCTCACAAACTCAATTCAGATGCTTTAAAGTTCTTTTTATTTAATTATTATTGTGTATTGTGTTATAGTGTACTTCTGTTTAATTATGTTAACATTATAAATAATTGAAAGTTATCTGGAAGTATAATATTTTCATAATAATCAGTTCTGTTATTATTTGTTTTCTAAACAAGAATATTAATTTCTTGTTTCAAGTCACAGCAAATATTAATTCTGAAATTATGAGGAAATTAATGAAACGTGAAATTTCTCATAATTTTCCCGTAAGAATCAAGTTCCCAGATTCTGTTTCGCTATCACAACTATGTAGTGTAATAGAATCAGTAAAATGAACTGTAAAAAAAAATTCTGATTGTTTATTGTAGAAAGAGTACATTTAATTGAAATGGATAATTGCGTACACGTGAAATTTATTTATATTAACTGTAAATATAAGTTGTTAACTATATACATATTATAGTTTTCGCCGAGTCGGGATTTTTACAATGATGTTACACATATTTTTCTAAAAATATAAATAAACATTAATTTGAATAACTTTCCAAAAAATAATGTGTTTTTACAACACTTATAATAACCATTTTAACATCTGTCAAAACTGACCATATTTGTGAAAAAATTATAAAATTTATATTTATATAATATCACTGGTGAAGGGTTTGTTAGTCCGAAACATGTAAGGTATTTAATTTTATTTTTTAATAAAATGAGTGTTGTATACTAAGTATATATAAAAAAAAAAACAAAGTAATGATGAATATAAAAGAAAAAAAACCTAAATTAAACTAAGAGAAATTCTTAATAAATTAAAAAAAGACAAATGGATTTTTTTTTAATTTTTACTCAAATCACTTTTAATGATGTTAAAGCATTGCGAAACTTGTAATTCCCATAAAATAAAACGAATATTCTAGAAAACGGACATTTTGATTAATATTTAATATTGAATATGGATACATTGTTCAAGAAAATAAAAATATGAAAGAAGAGAAAATAAAACCGATTTTTTTAAATATTATAGAAAAATATACCACCTACCCAATATTAAATTTGAAAAAAGCTTGAATGCTCAATTTTTTTTTTTTTTTTTTTAAGAATGACGTGGAAGAATAAAATGTTGTAATTTTAAGTATTCTATTAATTGAATATGTAAAAAAAATCAATAGCAAATATTAAAAAAATTGTTATTGTTTATAATTTTTGAAAAACTTAAGGCGTTAACACTCTGGAATTCCACAATGACGAATTTTTTATGAATTAAAACACTGTTTTTCCACTATTGAGTTTATTTTTCTACTAACGAGCCTTTGAAACATGTCGAGAAAAAATGGAATAACAGTGTTTTAATTTATAAATATAAATAAGTTTGATTAATGCATCCGATACGATATTATATAACAAATTTTCTTTTTCGACTTCCGTGTATGTCTCGCTGTGAGAATGTAGAGGAAACTATAGAAGTGTCTCAGGATAGAGTAGTGTGTCGGTCCAACCTCTCTGCCAACGGCGTGATGCTTTTGTTGTTTCTTCTTCTTTTTCTTTCATGCAGTTTGTTTTTATTTTTATTTATCGTAATCAGTTAATATATTTTATTTAAAGGATTTAATTTAATTAAAGTCAATTTTATATTATAAAATCGTTAAAGCGTCACACTTCTTTTTTAATTGCGTAAAACTTAGAACGTTCATTTTATACAAAGTATTTATATAAAAAAAACGCAATTTAAATCGCTTAAAAAATAACAGTAGTTTTAATAAAGAGTATTTAAATTTAAATATTTTTTACAGGTACCTACATAAATTAACATAAAATAATAACATGATAAACAGCTCGATTTTTCTCTTGTTACTCACCTTCTTGTTAAAGGCAAGTACAATAGTAAACGAATTATGATGTAGAATGAAAGGTAACGATTTTTTCTTCACTCGTCGGCAACAGATGGCGCTAAATTTAATAAAATTCAAAATAAGAAATACTAAATTAAAGTTAACTAACTAATTAACCATCACACCGTCTTTCCAAAGGGGTAGGCGGAAATAATGAAGAGCCACACTTTTCTTTCCTGACATACTTTTCTCGATCCTCAACATTCATACATAGTGCTAAGCACGCACGTCTATTTCTCCAACTCCTCATGTGGCCCACATTCAAATTTAGGTTTATTTAATCGTGCCACGTTTTCCTTGGTTTTCTATTTTTAACTAACTAATTAATTAACCATCATGCCGTCTCCCCGAAGGGGTAGGTAGAAAGAATGGACTGCCACACTTTTCTTTCCTGACATATTTCTCTCATACGCATCGATTTCTCTAACTTCTCACGTGGCCGACATTCAACATTTGATTTATTTGATCGTGCCACGTTTTCCTCGGCCTTCCTATATTTCTGGTTCCATTTACATCGTTAACATATACTTTTTTTTACCATTTTTTAAACTTTTTTTCTTCTTCTATTTTTAGTTCCATTTATATCGTCAATACATATATAGTTTTTTTACCATTATTTGTTCATTAATATCTTTTATGTGTCCAAACTATCTTAATAATTCTTTTATTAATTTGTTCATAACATTTTCATTCGCAGCGCATTCAGTTCTTATATTTTCATTCGACAATATTATACACAGTATTACACATTCATCTAAGAGATCTCACTTCTACTGGATGTATTCGACTTTCTTCCTTCTTTTGACAGTAATAAATATTTTCAAAATTTATTTAAGTTGGTGTTTTAAAATTTTTGCTTTGTGAACTGATATTTACATTTCTTAAGTGACTGTATTTAACTGATATTTTGGGTTCATTTTAAGGTTAATTGACGATTTGCGTAATTGCGATTTATAATTAAACACTCTTACATTTAACTCCAGAAATATTCTTTATAAGGGATACAAACAAAACAAAAAAAGATAAAAGTGCAAAAGTTGTAAAAAAATAAAACATACGCATTGAAAGCTTTTTTTTAACCTCTTGACAATAATTATGATTCTTAACAACGCTACTCTAATGCAAAGCGAAACAACTGTTCCACAGTTCCTAGAACGGTCGATTCTATTATGTTTTAGAGTCAGTTGATCTATGATCCGGCAAAACGAAATAATCATCACACCGTTTTTTCGAAGTAGTATGCAGAGAGGATAGACCACCACATTGTTTCATAATGATAAACCATTTTGAGTTTATTTTTTTAAAAATCTGTTTTGCGCAAATTTCTATATGAATTGATATTTAGAGTTTTCTAGAACAAATAGGTCTTTTTTCCCTCCAAATGGTTACCCGCGACATCGCCGAAATCAATTGTTAGTTTCTCCGTCACGCAGAATCAACCTGTCCTTGGCGATGCCAGTAGGAAGAGCAATTGAACGTTGAACTTAATCGTCTCGGATTTGGACATATTTAGTGTCACTGAGATCACTGACGTCGCCATATTTGAGATCGTATGTTACTCGTATATCGATATAGTGTCATATCGATATCGTTTTGTGTCCAAATGAATCACCGAAATGTTTTTCGTTTGTGTATGTTTCATTTATGCATTAGAAAAATAAATACATAAGTTCTTCTTCCAAATGTATGTATTCATTAAGTGTAAGAGGATACATGTTTCCTAAAATATGTAATTTTTTAATTTGCTTTATTTATTGCGTATTATAAAAATTAAAATATTTTACGCTATTAGGCTCCTCACGAAGAGAATTTCTCATCAAATATGTAGTACCATAACAACAAAAAAATACGGAATTTCACATAATAAAAAAGTAAATAAATACCGTATTATTAAACTGAGTTTCAAATAGGTTGGAACCGTGATGGATTTTATGTAAAAGGATCGTTGATTTTTATGATATATGGTAAGTGCGGGAGTCGATGGTTTTTCCCTTTCAGAAAAGGGTAAGTAAAATTTGCCGCTCACGTTTTCACTTTTGACCGGAACCCGTAATCATTGCCGCGGTTGTTATCTTCTCACGATTGTGCCAACACTTTCAAGACCAGTTAATTTGTTTAATATTATATTTTAAAGTTAATAGTTATTTTTTTTAAATGCATATTGATTGTGAATAAAATAGTGTAAAAAAGAAATATTGTAATTGTGAAAGACAGCACTAGCGAAAGTAATTATACGTATGTATTTTGATGATAATATTTACGTATAAGGTCATATACGGTACAGGTTCGCAATTTTATAGATATGTTATTATTAAAACCAGCCAGGGTCATTAAGATGGTTTGGACACATGGAAAGAATGAGTGAAGACAGAATGGTAAAGAAGGTATATGTAAACGGCGTGAACGGAGCTAGAAATAGAGGAAGGCCGAGGAAAACGTGGCACGATCAAATCAATCAAATATTGAATGTCGGTCACGTGAGGAGTCGGAAAAATCGACGTGCGTGTATGACAAGATGTATGAATGTAGAGGAATCGAGAGACGTATGTCAGGACAGAACAGTGTGGCGTTCCATTCTTTCTGCCTACCCCTCCGGGGAGACGGCGTGATGGTAAGTTAGTTAGTTAGTTAGTTATTATTAAAATGTTGTATGTGTTGTTAAAATGTTGCAAAGATACGAAAACCTCAATTTATTCAATGAGATTTTGTAAAACACATTTTTTGTTTGTATTAAAAAAAACTCTTTTTCCTCGTTATAATCAATTATCAAACAAAATAATTTTGATTTAAAAACTGACGTTGAAAAACAATTATGGTGTTTTATTATTCACTTGAAATTGTTTTGATTTATGCATATTTTAATTTAATAATTGTATCATGAAAATATAAAGTTTCGTTAAGTTTTGTAATATTTAATTAGAACAATGGGAAATAATTTCTAAAAAAAACGGGATGAAATGTAAGACAGATGATTACATTATAAGTAAAATAAAAAAAAAGGATCCCTGAGCTGGTTTGAACCCATGGAACGAATGGACGAGAGAAGAATGGTTAAAATATTGTATTAATGTAGAAGACCAAGGAAAGCACGGCACGACCAAATTAATCAAATACTGAAAGGCGGTTACATTCGAAGTCGGAAAAATCGACGAGCGTGCATGTTATGATGTATGAATGTAGAGGAATCTAGAGAAATATGTCAAGATAGAGCAATGTGGCGGTCCATCCTCCGGAGAAACGGCGTAATGGTTAGTTAGTTGGGTAATAAATACAAGCTACTTAATACGAATGAAAACGCCAGTCATATCAACATTTGATAATGTCTTAGAAGGGCGAAACATGTCATTCCCAAAAAGTATAATAAAACAAAGAAAAAGACAACATTTTGAATGTATACAAATACTTGTAGACGAACAACTGTGATTGTGCTGATTGTGCAACTGTGCAAAAAGGTCTTCTGCTTAATGCCCAAAATACAATCTTCATAGATGGCGTTAATGTGTAGATTGAATATACTACCATGTAAAGGGTGGTGTTGGAGATTAACATATATACAACTTCCAAAAAATTGTCAGACATGGTGGTCATAAGAAAAAAATAAAGTGGAATTACATAAAGCGTGCGCTTAACCCAACCAATGACAGGTCATAAGTCCTGTAAATACCTTGATCAAACATATTCTGTTTCCAATTTGCATCTTCGTCTCTATTGAGATACAATTGATTCTTAAGAAAAATTCGTTTTCATTCATATTAATTATTTAATATAGACATTTACATCATTGTTCAAGAAACAATAAACTAGCTGCTTGTTCTGAAAGTGTTAATCAAGCACAGTTAAAGTGGAAATGTAAACGGATTGCGATATATATTTTATTTCTTTACGTTTCAAGCTGCGTGAATGAACTTCGCATTTCTTACTGCGATAATTGAGTTAATGATACGATAGACTATTCCTAAGCTGACTGCAAGCACCACACACCACACTGCGCCTGCGCATACACAAGCGATTACAAGCCCGTAATCATAGCTTGTAGTTTAATTGAATAAGAAATCACGCTGTGGCAAACTCACAAAATCACCAAATTACTTGAAATATCTAACATTTGCTTTGGTAATTTCATTGGATTTTATATCTCTAATGCAACATAGAAGTTCATTAAATCCAATGAACACATGTATATAAAGATGTTACCATTAGTATTCTGTTCATTTTTAGAGAAATTTATAAATGTATTGTCTAATTTTACATTTAATAATGACAGTTTGGGTCTAAACCGCGTGGTCTGAATTCTTAAGTAGTTTAAAAAAATCTTATTTTTCATAAAATGCTAATTTTATAAAAAAAAATTATAACGATTCTAGGTGTTTGTCCTCTCTGGGGCTCTAAAATCCACAATATGGAAAAACAAAGACATGGCCATTAAGAGTAAGATGAGAATCTATAAAGCATGCGTAAGACCAATAATAACATATGGTTTCGAAGCAAGGGCAGACACAGTAAGGACCAAACAAGTTTTGAGGACTTCCGAAACGAAGACACTGAGGACGCTAGCAGGCAAGACATTGAACACCAGAATAAGAGAGATATGTAAGGTTGAGACCTTAACCACCAGACTCCCCTATATTGCATTGCATAATCAACCTCATGGGACTCGTCCTCGTGGAAGACCTCCTTCTTAAAGATGGAAGGACAGCTGGGAATCTACCTCACAGGAGGATCAACACTCTGGAGAACAGACCACATAGTTCTACAATAGGGAAGAAGAAGAAGAAGAAAAAGGTGTTTGTCCAGGGAACAAAATAATCGACTCATGCAGAGATTTTCGATTTAATGCTGAAGTACACTCGGATCCGTCTATTGAGGAATGTATTGTATAAAAATTCTAATTCCATTGAATTGAGATTTTTTCTTATTTTTATTAAAAATTGATTTAAATTGACATTAAGTAATGATTGATTGTTACCGCACTTTATAATAGTTAATTGTGACACGTTAAACGTTTGTACTGTTTTGATGCTAAACTTATATAAGTTTTTTTTTGTTTATAAAAGAATTTTGACAGGTGTTCAAATAAATTATTCACAATTTGAACAATTTCTTCAAAAATATTTTAAAGTTCTTGCTGGTGTTGGATTGTTTTAATTGTCTAATTACAATTAGTTTTAAAAAACCCGGTGGATATGTAGAGTAGAATATAAATTAAATAAACATAAAATTCCGGATCGTCCAGCTGACAACGAGTGCACCATCAAAAAGAACATTGTGTTATTTTTATTTTGTTATTTTATTTTATATTATTATTTTATTTATTTTGTGGACGTTGGGCGATCGAAGTGCGTAGGAGATACCTATTGGTGGCGATGAGGTTCGCAACCAATAATACCGCGTCTCCCTTGGGGGCGAAAAGAGAAGGATGGAGTGCAGCATCTGTTAAAGTGTGGCTGTCCATTTTTTCTGCCTACTTCTTTGGGGAAACGGCGTGATGGTTAGATAGTTAGTTAGAGTTTAAATAATAACTCTTGTAGAAGTTTATAGTAAACTAATAAAAATGATTAAAATAAGGTTATTTTTATATAAGTAAACGAAACACTTAAATATTTGATTTTGATTTTAAAAACTACCTACCGGTTTCGCTTCAAGCTATGTTTTATCAGAAAAAAGTCATACCACAAATGACGCGGTAATTGCCTATCATTATTAAAATAATTTGGAATAATTTCAATAGCCTGGAATAATATAGTTTATCTTCAATTTGTCTCTATGTGACGGCTGCTGTTTTTATAAGATGTATTTGTTTTTTTGATGACTCTTAATTAATAATAAAAAAAATTAAAAGCTTAGTTTTCTCGAAGACTTATTTTATATTTTGGTAATGACATGTTTCGCGTTTCTTAAGAATTATGATTTAGACATTTGATAATGTGTAAGAAAAGCGAAATGCGTCATTCCCATAAATTATAATTAATCTTCTATAAAACAGACATATTCATTCCTATTATTTATCTCATAAGTTAATTTATACATGGATTAGATTATTAATTTATTTACAAACAACGATTATAATACATATATGCAATACAAAGATAATAATACATATAGGCATAAAGTCTGTAAGAAATGTTTAGCCACATTAAATAATTATGAATGAATTCATAATGCCTAACCAAAGCGAAACATGTAATTCTCAAAATATAAAATGAAACTTCGAGCAAAATAAAAGAACTAACTAATTAACTAACTAACCATCACGCCGTTTCCCCGGAGGAGAAGGGAGAGAGGATTGGCATAACTCTCGCGTCTCTTCTGTTTAAGAAACTAAAAAATGCATAGCTTTATTTTCAGGTGGTTATAGATCTGCTTTGTTTTCTCCACTCGTTCGTTCAAGCACTTAGTGTTGTGTGTTTACTAAAATTTGTTCCTTCTATTTATCCAAACGTACCTATTGATATTTAGACGTGGCGTTAATAATAGGAAAAAACCGTGGAATAGATTTATTTAAAATGGTTAAGACTATTTTTTTATTCAGCTAACATACTAAATTATTTTTAAATAAATTATTAACGTCATTATACATCAAAGCTAATCAATAATCGAAGGCGATAAAGATCGTGCGAACATGTGTTATTAAAAATAATATTCCATTTCAAAAGTAATATTTAATTAACTTGTCATGTTTTTCACACGCTTCGGAGATCTCGTTACACTCTTGCTCTGTGGATCTTAATTAAATACTCACAAACTCTGTGCATGTACATATGTAGCAAAGTTCGATCATGATTAAGTCACTAACGAATTCATTTACTTACAAAATATTGCACGAGTTTGATCCATATAATTCTTGTTTTATTTTTTAAGTTTCTGCATATTGTGCTTTCTTTTCAATTAGTTTTTAATTGTTTATCCATATTACAAAACATATCCATTAGAAACAGTATTCTCAATAAGGAAACATGATATAACAGCTTGTTATAAAACACTAAAAATTATTTAGGGGCAATTAATGTGTTGTTTTTTCATACAATATTTAATGCAAGTTTAATGGAGAGAAGAAATTTCGACCCATTCTACTCTTAGCAACAAATACATTTGAATAAGTGAGTTTTTCTAGTGTCATTAGGGGTTAGTTATAATTCAAAATACTAACTATAAAAAAATCTGATTTAGAGATCTTTTGAACTGACCTCGTAACCATCTATGTAGAACTATTTTCAATACTATGATTCTACCAATAAATTTCAATTTTCAATACTAAGATTCTTTCTGTAATATACTCAATCAATGGATTTTGCTCAAAAACCCATTGTGAATGTGTATAATTAAAAAGTGCTACGACGGAAAAGAAGTAACGAAGACAACTATCATAAAAGCAAAATGCAGTTTGAAAGTGATGGAGACTTATACAGAGTTGTATTAGATTGTTAATCTAGATTGTCTTATTACAGATCCGTTCACATTAAAAACGAGATACGGCAGAGCGCACGCGATTTGACAAGCTTAAACTAACGGTTCACCGATGTGGTAGTCTGAGATATTGGATTATCATACTCTTCTCTGATATCCATAGTTGTCTTCTCTACATTCATTAACGTGTGAAGCACGCATACACTTTTTACGACTCTTTATATTTTAATTTATAATAGTAAACAAGATTTTTTAATGGTTTTACGCGGAATTATTTTATATAAATTATATAAAGAGTGATCGATTTGTTTCGCCTTGCGAGGGCATTCTCAAACTGCTAGCAGTTTGATAGAATAAGTTTTACAGTTTTTTTTAGTTTTACAAAACTAAAACCTTAACCATTATGGCCGACAGTTTGATTTTTTCTTCATGTCAATGTTTGTAACACCTGACGATGCCAACAAAGGTTGGCGAAACAGCTGTCGCGACACTTTCGTGGAAATTAAATAAATATATAGTCAATTGTTTTGGTTAAAACACTACGATGCTTCAACATTATAAACTGTTAAATTATAAAACTCTGTTTTTATTGATACATTAAAATTCTTTTTTTTCTTCTTTTAATAGATCTGACGATCTGTGACACAGAATTCATGTCTCATAAATTTGTATGTATCACAATTTTTATGTATCACATAAAAATTATGATACATAAAAACAGAGTTTTATAATTGAACAGTTTATAAATAAACTGGGATGTTAAAACAGTGTCTAAATTAAACAGCCCACTTGTTGTCTTATTCTGTTTATTTATTAGCAGATTTATTCTTCTTACGTGGGTTAATTTAACGTGCAGTTTGATTGGCGTTTCGCATACATATGTATGTTTCCATTCTCCATCAGTGTAGAATACAAATTGCATTATGCGAATATTCTATTTTGATTTTTTGTTTTATAATTAGTGGTATTTATTTTACCGTAACGGCAATATTAAATAGAGAAATTGGATTAAGTTCACCCAACAACAATGATTAAAATACATCACGCCGTTTTGATAACGGGGTAGGCAGGCGATTTCGGCACGTAGCTCTATCCTTATCCTTTCAAATCAAATCAGTTTATTTCTCAAAGATATTATCCATATGTTTAAGACATCTATTGAGAACAGGTAAAATATAATAATGGTCAAATAACAGTTTTAACATAATTATATAATATAATTTCTTCTATGTTCGCCATATCTTTGTGTTGTAGTTGTTTAATACCACACTCACATTTTTTTTTTTTAAAATTATTATTATTATTATTATTATTATTTATATTTATTATTTAAAAAAAAGACTAATATCAAGGATTTACAACAATGATATTAGAATTTATTTTACAATCTTCAATGTGAGCAGAAAAAAGCTCATTATTATGAAGAAGGAATCTGATCGTGTCCAGGTTTGAACCCATGTCCCCTGGATCAGGAGTCAAGCGTTCTATCCCCTAAACCACTATACCAAGCGTTCTATCCCCTAGACCCTATTATTACTATTATTATTATTATAATTATTATTTAATTGTTAATTAAAATTATTTTTATTTTTAATAAATATGAGTGTTGTATACAAAGTATATAAAAAAAAAACATTCTCATGTGCTCCAGGTATCTTTCCGTTCATCTCTTGATGGTTCATTTATGCAGCGAGTCATATACCAATGTCGATTCTACCGACTTCTAGTATGGCCGATCTTTAGAATTTAATTAATTCGATCACGCCCTCTATTCCTCGGTCTTTTTGTCATCACATTTACACCTTTGAAGTATACTTTTTTAGCCGTTCTTTCATAAGTAATATATAATTAAGTTAAATTATTTTTTCTTGAACAACGATCTAAAACTCCATATTAAATAATTAAAACATTTGTTTTCTATACGTTTTATTATATTTTTCGTGAACGACATGTTTTGCCTGTCTAAGGAATTATCATAACATTTGATAATGCTTTACACAGGCGATACTTGTCATTCATATGAAAACAGACGTTTTTATTCGTATAAACTAATTAAGTGAAATCTACTTACTAATTAACTAGCTAACTAACCATCACGCCGTCTCCCCAAAGGGGTAGGCAGATATAATGGACTGCCACACTTTTCTTTCCTGACATATTTCTCTCGCTTCTTCAACATTCATACATAGACGTCGATTTCTCTGACTCCTCACGTAGCCGACATTCAATATTCGATTTATTTGATCGTGCCACGTTATCCTCGGTCTTCCTCTATTTCAAGTTCCATTTATATCGTTAACATATACTCTTTTAACTATTCTTTCTTCATTCATTCTTTCCATGTGTCCAAACGATCTTAATGATTATTTAATTATTTTGTTCATAACACCATCATTCGCACCGCATTCACTTCTTATATTTTTATTCGACACTCTATCATACACAGAGTATCCATACTAAGAGATCTCATTTCTACCACATTTATTCTACTTTTATCATTCTTTTGCCAATTTCATGTTTCGCTTCTATACATAAGGGTCGGTCAAAGTACTAAGACAGTCTCCTACCAGTGTGGTCATAGCCTTAGTCTCCCGAAGTGAAAAAGCATTTCTCGTTCGTGGGATAGTCACAACGTAACACATTCCGGTCATCGGCAATTTTAAGATCTATTGACAGAAATGCGTAATATTTGAGTAGTTATGCAAATATCTGAAGTGAATGCAGTGCGAATGAAAGTATGAACAAAATAATGAAAGAACCATTGAGATGGTTTCAACACATGGAAAAAATAAATGAAGAATAGGTGGTAAAGAAAATATACGTAAACGACTTTAACGGAACTAAAAATAGAGGAAAACGTGGCACGATCCAATTAATCAAATATTCCCAACATTAACTTATTGAAGTTAAGGCATGAACACTGTGGAATTCCATAGTAATATACTTTGGAAATTAAAAACTTTGTTTAATCCACTATTTAATTAAACATATATAAAAAACACGACATGTTTCGGAGGATTACTCCATTTTCAGGTGTAAAAATATAAGAAAAACTAAACAAAGAACGACTAATAAAAAACGCATTTAAAATTCGATACAATAATTTAAATTTAAAAGCTAACCTGGGCTATTTGTTATAAGTAGGTACTTACAATTATTTTTTAACAGTAAGAAATAATATTTTTTTTAAATAATAATAACACATGATGATAATATAACAAAAAAATGTAATAAAGAAAAAACATACATTTGAAAAGACATAATTTATATAGAAATTTATAAATGATTAATTTGCATTTGATTGTGAATGGGAGATTGGGAGATTAAATTGAATTGAATTATTGTATCGAATTTTAAATGCGTTTTTTATTAGTCGTTCTTTGTTTAGTTTTTGTTATATTTTTACACCTGAAGATGGAGGTATCTTCCGAAACATGTCGTGTTTTTAATACATTTTCTTTTAAATACTGGATTATACAAAGTTTTTTAATTTTCAAAGTATATTTCCAACATTTAACACAAATATTGAAAATCGGCAACGCGAGGAGTCGGAGAAATCGACGTGCGTGCATGATACGTTGTACGAATGTTGAAGAATCGAGAAAAGTATGTTAGGTAAGAACAGTGTGGCGGTTCTTTATTTCTGCCTACTCCTTTGGAGAGACAACGTCATAATTAGTATGTTATTAATTAGTTATTGAAGTACATCTTTTAATATATTAATATATCTGTAAGTTAGTTATGTACAATCTGATATATGTATATGTAACAATTACTAGCTCTGGTATGTGGTCTCTTGGTTAAGTGAGTGTTAATGAACCTATAATATCTTGTCGCATGTATTGGTATTACGTGTA
Source organism: Lepidostoma basale (assembly GCA_022606425.2). Classification (NCBI taxonomy): domain Eukaryota; kingdom Metazoa; phylum Arthropoda; class Insecta; order Trichoptera; family Lepidostomatidae; genus Lepidostoma; species Lepidostoma basale. The sequence continues at coordinate 703,646 of JAHDVF020000902.1, read as the reverse complement.
TACTTGTACTTGAGTGGCTAACAGGGTTCTTACTTATTGGAATACTATTACAATGGCGGAGCAATCGCACACATTTAAATAACAAATATTCATTCCCCAAGCATCACGCTAGTTATAATTGGTAAAAAAAAACGAAAAATGATCTTTACAATCATTGATATTGTTGATTGAAATTTCTTGGTAGAAGTTCATTGTAAATAATGAAAATAATATATATTTTTTTAAGAATTTTTCTATGTTTATTTTTAGTGTAAAATCTACTTATTAATTTTCGTCTTCGACCGGTTTCGAGAAGATGGCAGCGAGCTGATTTTACACTAAAAATAAACATAGAAAAATTCTTAAATTTTATTTTTTTATTTTCTCGCCCTCGTGGAAGACCTCCTAGAAGATGAAAGGATAGCTGGGAATCAAGCTCACAGGAGAAGAAACCTTCTGGAGAACAGACCACAAAGGACTACACCAAGGGAGAAGAAGAAGAAGAAGAAGAAGAATGAGACAATTGAGGGCAAATAGAGGATCGACGAGGTGATAGCAGGAGGTGGATCTCCTGGCTCCGCAACAGAAGGGACGAGACTAGCTTAAAAAGCGTTGATGAGCGGTTTCGACCTGACAGGGATATAGATGTATACTCTAAGTGATAGTCAATGTCTGGGGGACCTGACATGACACCCAAATATGACATGACACTCAAATTTATGAACATTGTCAAGTATTATTGTATGCAATGATTTAGAAATATATTGTAATACATCCCGATCTTCATTTATATAGTAAAATATAAAATAAAAATATGGATTACATAAAAATGGGATTAATTAATATTTGTTAATTCCATTTTGAAGTAAATGTTTTAAGGTTATCATTTTTTCGTATTATCACGAATGGAAATAAAGTTTTTATTATTATTTTTGTTAAGTTAGGTTAATCAAAGTTTTAATCAGTTTAAAATATTCTAGAGAAGAATGGTTAAAATGTTCTATACAAGCAGTGTGAGTTGAAAGGAAAGCTGTGGAAGACCAAGAAAAGTATGTTGTGACCAAATTAATCAAATGCTAAAAGGCGAAATCAAATACTACAATGAAAATTTCGAACTTTTCGACTCGTCAGTCTCATTTTGACTGACGTTTTGGATACCGTCGCAGGTTTCTTATTTAGGGAAGTTTCAGGGTAGTCAGTCGGTACTACGAGATACAGACATATCCGGGATTTCAGAAAATACCAGATTATTAGTATATTTTTAACTACCAGCTAGTTAATTTCCAACTGGAGTTTTGCGAGTGTAATAAAAGAAGGCTTAGTAGATTTTTTATAACATTTCGAATTTTTTCACTTTCATCACCGGGAGAACGATATAAACTGTGAATCGTTCTTCCAATGAGGAAGGTGTAAAGCCTTCGAAACACATCAAGAAAATAAACTCAAAAGTGGAAAAAATAGTGTTTTAATTAATAAAAAAATCGTCATTATGGAATCCCACAGTGCTAATGCTTTAAGTTTATCTAAAATTAAGGGTTGGTGGTTTTGAAAAGAAAAAAACGTATTAAGAAGGAAAGTAAAAGTATTAAGAAAATATATTATAATATAAAAATACCAAGAAATTATACTTTAATACGTATTTGAAATGACAACCCTAGCTCGTACATTACAGTTAATGCACTTGGAGTTAGATACCCTGTTTAATGTGCGCCTAGGTGCTGCGGAATCTTGTTTGTGCCCGGCTAAGAGTGCAAGTTGTTAGGAAAAACAAGAAAGTTCCCCTATATAAAGTGTGGTGACCGTGGAAAGCGAGACATTTGACTTCGGTCATAACTGCCGATACGAGTTTCACTCTCTTTGCGACAGTTTTACTTGGACTTTTATTTTTCATACAAGTGCATCAGAAGAATTAAAAAATGAAGACAATTGTGGGTACCCCTTTATAATATTTTTAAATAATTAATTGATTACATCGTAGTATTTGTTTCCGAAGTGTTTAAGTATTTGTAAACGAAGTGTTCCCTATTCAATTTGAATAATAACCATTTATTGTTAAAAGCGTTCTTTTTTTCTTTAATTATTTATTTTGGAAATTTCGTATAGTGATTCTGATTAATGTCTTCTTCTTCTTCTTCCTTGTTGTAGACCTATGTGGTCTGTTTTCCAGAGTGTCGCTCCTCCTGTGAGGTAGATTCCCAGCCGTCTTTCCATTATTTGGGAGGTCTTCCACGAGGACGAGTCCCATGAGGCTGATTATGCAATGCAATATAGGGGAGTCTGGTGGTGTCCATTCTTTGAACATGACCATACTAGTACCTTTTTCACTGCTTGCTCCATCTTATAATATCCTCAACCTCATATATCTCTTTTATTCTGGTGTTCCTCACGCGATCTCTCAGTGTCTTGCCTGCTATCGTCCTCAGTGTCTTCCTGATTAATGTGATGTGATCAATTCAATGTATATATTTCTAGAGGGGGTGAAGATATCATATTTGAATATCGGGAGTTTTTCTGACTACACAGAAATTAACCTCTTACCAAGAATATATTATATATCAAAATAATAAGTGTCTTAACTTTTACAATTTTAACATTATAAAATTTCGATTAAACAATTTATTATATATTTGATTCGTAGCAACATTCATAACAATATTTTTTATAATTATTTCAGATACTTTTGTTTGCCTTAGCGGCACCAATTTTTGCAAATGATTTGGATCCTATGGAGGCAAATAACGGAGGACACAAAGCGCCACAGCAACAAAACGACGTTTCAAACAATGGACACCAAAAGCCGCAAAATCTGAAGTATACAAATCTACAACAAGCTCCACCATCCACACAGGCGCCGGCATATCCCGTGGCTCAAGATTCTTACCAGCAAGTCGACAGTTACCAGCAGCCGATTGTTCCACCAGCATACTCGTTCCTACCTCCTCAAACGCAAGCGATTCCTCTTCACTTCTCTCCACAACCTTTGTCAGTACCTAAATTTCAGTTGGTTGCAGCGAAGAATGCAAATGGACAAACTCAATTAGCTTTGATACCACACAGCGTTTATATGGGATACTTGGGTTATGGAAACATTCCCCAGATACCACAGCAGCCGTTAACGAATAATCTCGCACAAGAGCCTCAAGCGTCAGTCCAGACAGCTTCCACGACGAATTACGTGACGCCTCAACCACCAACAAACCAGCAGCCATCAAATGCTGCTGCTTTAACACAGGCGGCGTATTACGCTAATCCTGCGAATGACTATGCCCAGGTGGCTAATCCTCAAGCGTATTCAAACTATCTGTACAACCAGAACCCTCAAGTATACAATTACGTACCGCAACAGCAAGTTTATTCGCCAGGACAACAGTATGTGAACTATTACCAGGCAAATCCTCAAGCGAAGTATTCGTATTTGTATGGAGCTGGAGCCCAGCAGGGCAGCTATCAGACTAGCGCTTATAACACAGAGTATGACAAATACTCTCAACCAGCTCAACCCATACAAAAAAGAGAAAGAGAAGTTTCTCTGAATACCAACGAGTTTCTCCCCTCGCAGGACACACACTTCAAACCAATGACATCGCATTTGACAAGAAGTCACCCATATTACAATTACAAATATTAACTTTTATTACATCGCCATCTTTGTTGATTTTTTTAATACGCATTTTGTACTCATACCAAATATGCAATATGTAAGATATATTTTACTGATTTTTGAATTTTAGAATATTATTATTTTTATTATGTTTTTGTTAACTTTGTGATAAGACTGTTGATTTGTTTTGTTAAGTTTGTGATATGTTAAAAATAACAATATCTTTAAATTAGTTTTGTTTTATTTATGCAGATGAGATGAGGTCCCTAAGACGTATGTGTGGTAGAACGATATACGACAGAATCTCAAATGCTGATATAAGAAATGAATGTAGAGCAGAATAAGGTATTATGAACAAAATTATGAAAGGATCGCTGCGTTGGTTCGGACATATGGAGCGCATAGATGGAGAAAGAATGATTAAGAAAGTATACGTCAATGATGTCATCATCATCGGCTGTCCCTCGTGTCCGAGGAAGACTGTTCTTCACGGTTGTGGGTCCGCATGTGACTGAAGAGCCCGATCCTGGACCCACATATTTTGGGGCATCTGGGGCAAGGGAAGGCGCTTGTAGTGGAGCCGTCAACGTCTCCCAGTGGTCTATCCTTTCTCCTCCTCCTCCTCTCAGCGGCGTCGTCTCTGCGCTGTGCTTCGTGCCTTTATGTACTGCTGTTCTCCACCTAGGTCTGTCCTCTGCCGTCTTTCTCCAGCAATCACAGTCGATGCCAGTCTTTTGTAGGTTTCCTTTAAAGGAGTCCCTAAAGCGCTTCCTCTGGCCACCGTGTGAGCGTTTTCCTTGGGTAAGCTGAGAGTACATAATCTTGGGAGTCTTGCCTCAGGCATTCTGACGACGTGTCCAGCTCAGCGCAGTTGTTTTTGCATAATGGCAGCCTCAATACTTGTTACAAACAGTTACAAACGTCAATGATGTAAATAGAGTACGGAGTCGAGGCAGACCGAGGAAAACATGGCATGACCAAATTAATCTAATTTGAAAGGTGGGTCTTGTTAAGTCGGAAGAATTAACGTGCATGTATGACTCGCTGTATGAATGTGGAGGAAGATAGAGAGGTGTGCCAAGATAGAGTAGTGTGGCGGTCGATTCTCTTTGCCTACCCCTGGTTTGTTTGTTTTTGTTTTATTTATCGCTTCTTGAAAATTTAAATGTTTATTATTAAGGTAAACGCAAGTTTTCTGGAAGTTTGAGATGTTTTTAATTTTACGTGTTTCACTTACATGGGGAATTAAGAAATATAGCGGAAAGTATCTAAGGGCACAATCTAAAGTGAAATAGTCTCCATAAAAAAAATATATATTTTGTGGAAATGCTGGCGGTTCGTTTCAGAAATAAATAAAATAGATGTTTGTGAAGTCCCATTGAAATCAAGCATCAGCAACATTAAGGCGTTCCATAAATGATATGATACACCCATAATAAATGATAAATATTATTTAAATGATTTTTACTAATATTTTATTAAAAATTTCGTTTTATGTACACATTTGATAAGTTAAATAGTGCTAATTAATTGATGACTTTTGATTTTCAATTGTGTCAGGCCCGCCACATACCTAAAATTGTTATAGGACGCAGTGTCGCCCTTTCGTCAGTTTCGCTAGAGCGAGCGTACACAAAATTGATACAAAATATGAGGTAGAAAGTAGAAAACCCAGAAGAAAAATGAAATAATAACACGCAAGTTGGAATAAAAGAGAATTGAGTAAGAAAAAACCATAATTAATATTGTGTTTTGTCCGAAACCTTAATATTTTAAAACTGTTAAAGAAAATAACTTTGTTTTTGTATCACAATTGTATTTTATTTTACGCGACAACTGTTTCATCAACCTATGTTGACGTCATCAGGTGTTACAATAAAATATTAAATGTCAAATTTTCGTGACTTTTCGAATCTTTTTAAACTTCCATCCTCAAATCAGTTACAAAATATATTCTAAAGCCATGGAATAGGATTCTAAATACGTGAAAAAATATCAATTGGTTTAACAATAGACCGTTAGGAAGATCCTGGATCTATGATGCGGTGTAACAGATTACATAAATATTTGAAGAAGAACACAGATTGTGAGTAAATAATACTTATTTATTTATGGTAAACAACAGCAATTGTAAGATATGTATAAAATAATAAAATATCATCAGTCCAATAACATGCTTCTATAATACTATTATAATGATATTCGTGGCAGAGTGTCAAGAGCTATAACTATCACACCGAAGTTACCGGGTTCGCTTACCGTCGATGGCAATGTAATTGTCACATTGTCATTGATCTGGTGTAGAATTCACGTGACAATAAAATTAAGATAGATGAGCTACTTATCTGATGTCATGAGAATTGGGTTCAAATGACCCGCCGTATAAAAATGTGGAAATTTCTACATTAGAGGCCCAAGTGGAATCCTAAGAACCAGAAAAAAGTTACATATTTCTGCAAATTAGGATTGAAACAAGTGAAGGATTATAAATGATCACACTTGTATAAAGACATACACTTATATAAGACATAGAAATTACATGGGGAGTCGGAGAAATCGACGTGAAGAAAAGTATGTCAGGAAAGTGGCGGTTCATTTTTTTGCCAACCCCTTTGGGGAGGCGACGTGATGGTTAGTTAATTTTAGAAAATATTAAATATAATTTTTCTTAATCTCTTTATGTAGTGTATTTCAATAAAGTATTTTTTTTACAAATATCTAATATTAAAATGAGTAGCACTATGCCACTTGTGAAAAACTCATTATTACTATTAAAATTTATAACACTGTTATAATATCACAATTGTGGCAAAAAACTCGCAGTTCACCTGATGATGCCAACATCGGTTGGCGAAATAGCTGTTGCGACATTATCAGTGAATAAAAATAAATTGTGATAATATAAAAGTGTTTTGCATTTTAACAGTAATAATGTTGAAGTATCATAGTTTTTCGGCCAAAACAAAGGACTATTTAAAAACACGTTTGATATTAATAGGATGAGGAAAATTAGAATAATATTCGGAAACAAAAGAAAAAATAATCGGAAAACGAGAATGCAGTTTTACGGCTCAAAAATTAAGGGAACCTCTGGTGTATAAAGTTCTCCTTGAAATTATAGTATTATTATTATTATTTTGTTGAATCGCTCTTTACATCATGACAGCATGAGCCAAATCGATATACAGGGTATTATAGCTATTTCGGGTGGAGATGGTTCCTTGAGGCCCTATGCACCACGGAGGTGTGACAAGACAAAAAGAAGAAGAAGATAGCTATCATAGTGATTCTCCTATCACAATCTATCGCCATTTTATTGTCACGTGAATTCTACACCAGATAAAGGAGGTGTGACAATCAAACTGCCCTCGCCGGGAATCAAACCCAGAACCTTCGGGGTGGTAGTCAATATACTTACCACTCGGCCACGAAAGTCGGTGAAACCTTATATTAATAACATGAAAATTAAAAAAAAAATTCTTTTAACGGAGGATGTTTTGTTTCGTTTCAAGAAAACGCTGAATTATGCATATTCACAGTGAAAATGGCAATTTTGTAGTTGGATACATCCTTGTTGCCACAATTTAAACAGATGGTCGCATTTGATTATATTGATTTACGAAATCAGATAATTTTCATACGTATTACATATGTTTATTGTTCGATTCGGCAGATCACGTTAGCTGTAATCAGTTGGTAAATTATTGGCAATTGTTTTATGTAACCTCCGTAAGATATTACAGTTATTACGGTGTGAGTAACACGATCGCATTATCTGCTCTACTCCATCAATAACAATTTCACTGTTATTTAACAAGTTAAAAACAGTTATTATGATTTGGGGATGAGTCGCTATAATATGCAGTTTGATTAATAACAAAGACTTCAATAAATTTAACATAAAGCGATTGTGAAAAATGGATTACAAATAGATTTGTTTTAACAGTCAAATCTGTATTTTTACCACTAATATGAGTTTATTTGTCTTGAAAGTGTTTTTGTAAGTAGAATAGTTTCAATATCAATAAATCACTAACCTAACCAATAGGCTGATCATAACCTAACATAACTGAACATAAATGTTGCTAGTGGATTGTTAAAATATTTTATTTCCAAATGCAAACTATTCAAACGTAAATTTGGTTGCACCAAATCAATATTCTTAATGATTAATTGTATCTCAATAGAGACGAAAACGTTTCTTTTTTTTTTTGGAAACATAATATGGTAGTCGAGGCGTTTACAGGACTTATGACCCATTGGTTGGGTGAAGCGATCGCTTTATGTTTAACAACATTCCCCATAATGGTATTTAGCCTGGAAAGTCATCCAAATGTCCATCTTGCACTAAAGCAGCGATTCTTAACCGCGGCGCCAGCGCCCCTTTAAGCGTTTTTAAATTTTTAGCATTAAGGGGCGCTGCAGAAGTTCGAGTGAGCATTGTGTCAGTATAGAAAAATAAGCTCATTTACGAGCTGTGCACACCGATACACTTTTACACATTCATTGGGAGCTTTGATTTTATAAATTCACTTAAATAAACTACAATTTTACGTTCAAAAATTAACTTGGGCATAATAGTCAATATCATGTTCTTCATATAAAATAAAATCTCATTCAAAAAGGTTCATAACATCACCTATGATTGTTTTGATATAGGACAAATTTTGTACCGTACGAGGCTTTTAAAAAAAATTATAGTAGGAAATCCATTGCATAAAATACGTACCTGCTTAGAGAAAAGTGTAAATTTTAAATATCGTTTTTAGGTTTGGGGGGGAGGGGGGAGGGGTTGGATAATTTTACTGTGGTAGGTAAAGGGGACGATTCTTTCAAGACGGTTCAGAAACACTGCACTTAAGGGTGTTGGCATCGAGAGGGTGTAATAGTTAAGAACTTGGGAAGCATCATTACTGTGGAAATTGGACACTGACATTGAGATAAAATGAAGAATAGAAGCGGCACGAACAGCTCTTAATAACATGAAAAACCTTCTTTGTGACGACAACATAAACCTAAAGCTGAGACAAAGAATTGTAAAAGAGTAACGGTCTTACTTTACGCTGCAGAGGCGTGGACTCTTAAAGTTATGAAGAAATGTGGATCCATCTTAGAACGTTAGGAATATCTTGGACCGATGTGATAATAAGCACTGATGTATTACGTAGAGCCAGTGCAAATAGATAACTGAACACCACTGTTAAGTTCCGTAAAATATCATATTTTGGCCATGTAATGAGAAACAATAAGTATAGCGTGCTTCAGCTCGTCATGAAGGGGAAGATCGAGAATCGGCAGAAGACAGCTCTCTTGGCTTCGAAAAATCCGAGAATAGACCGGCGTCAGAACTGTGGGGGAGCTGTTTCGCGCTGCCCAGGACAGGGAAGCTTTCTCCCAAATGGTCATCGAAGTCGGGGGGACCCGGCAAAACTCATGAAGAAGAAGAAATTCAAAGTTCGAATTATTAAAATGAATGTTTTTATGTACCAAGTTTATATTATCTATCGAAGTGCCTTTTTAACTGCTTGTACATAACTCATTTAATAAAAACAAAACAAGAATATTCTACGAATTACTTAAAAGAAAATAATCGATTTATAAAGTTCGCTGCAACAATCTAATACAAAATTGATTTAAAAAAAAAAAACAAATTGCTCTAGATCTAAATTCCCAGTAAGGTCCAATAGCTTTGAGATATCAAATTTTGAAATTCTTCATTAACTGGGCTTATGTAAAATTAATGAAAAACTTTCTATTAGAAAAACTTTTCTGAAAAATGTTTAGAGGAGAAAGGATATTTTACGCATGCTTACTTGTTACTAGTTGCTGTGAATTTCTACATTCAGTAATGCGTTTAAAACATATTTATTTTTATATCTTTATATTTTTATAGACGAATATTTTTATAAGCAATAATAATAATGAGCAATTAAAATTCAGAAATCATAATATATCAAAGAAATTAAGGTCACTTTGAGTTTTTTTGGTAGTGCCTAAAAATATAAAAGTTCATAACGCTCTAAAATGCATTAAAATAAACGATAATTCTTCAAAAATAATAAAATTCCAGAAGTTGGCAACGGGCTGCCAACACTGGCGGTCTAAAATAAATTAATATTAGTTAGCATCGTAAAAATATACTCTCTTTATCATTCTATCCATGTGTCCAAACCATCTCAATGATCTTTTCATTATTTTGTTCATAACGCTTTCATTCGCACTGCATTCACTTCTTATATTTGCATTTGACACTCTGTATCATAAACATGTTTACCATATATTCAACTTATTGAAAGTAAAATAATATTATATAAATAAAATAATATTATATTATAAAAAACATAAAATTGTAATTTAGAAAAAATATACATTTGAAAAGACATAATTAATATAGAAATAAATAAATGATTAATTTGCATATGATTGGGAATGGGAGCTTGGGAGACTAAAAGTAGACAAAGTATTTAAGGAGAAAGGAGTAAAAGTAGGAATCTGATTATAATTATGTTTTCACCCAATTTCACCGACTTGAGGATTTCTAAAGTTTCAAGTTTGTTTAATTTATTGCTGTTTTAATTGTGTGTTATTATATTGTGTCATTTTTATCGAAACAATGGTCAAATTCAATACAATGGTTAGCCATCAAAGAAAAAATATTATTTTTGGTGAAAGCTTGTTTGCGTATGTCGATACGTGATTTAAATGTTCGTCCTGTTTCGCCTATGTAAAAAGCATCACAATCCTTACATTAAATTTTATATACACCACTTTTTTGCCAAATATCTGGTTTTGGTTTAGAATTTAAAAGGAGTTGGCTAAGGTTGTTTTGTATGTTAAAGACAGGTTTGATGTGACGAGGGGGTGATTTTTTGATTTTGTTGGATAAGCTTATCCAACAGAATCCACCAATTATAGTTATAATAACAAATAACTATACATTTGTATAAGAGATCGCATATCTACTGCAGTTAATCTTTTTCATCCTTCTTTTACCAGTTCTATACTACCATAATATTAATAATATAAATATTAAAAAAAAAAATGTTGTTTTACATATATGAAATGCTTATGCTGAAAACTTTTAAACCTTACCACGAATATTCCTACAGCGATCTAAGCTAATTTTAAATGAAATTTGTATCTACGTAATTTTGATCCAAACATCATAATGTGCCGTTCTATTACGCAAGTAAAATGTATTAAAGAAGGCGAGGTATCCTCAATCAATATTTAACAAGATTCAATTTAGATAGCGAACCATAAAAGTCCAAATTAATAAAACGAAATTTGTAACGACAGCGGCAAGGAACATGTTTTTCGAAGAAACACTACAACAATGGGGAATGTATGGACCAATGCGTGCTGGCCCCGAAGTGATCCAAATAGCTCTACCTACTAAATTGTAATTTAATAGTTCAGATGCCTTGTTATCTATTCCATTGGTACAGTATCTATGGTTTACGCACCACTCGAAACGAATTACAAGCTATTTAAAAAATATTTAAGAAAGATATTTCGTAATCTGTGTCGAGTAGAATAAGAACTTATCACATGTCACGAGAATCAATAAAACATCTATACGAGTACCATTTATAATTAACACGAATGAAAACGTCAGTTTTCTAGATGTTTTATTATATTTTATGAGAATGACATGATTCGCCCTTCTAAGGCATTATCAAATGTCAAAACATCTAGAAAATTTGACGTTTTCATTCGTATTTATTATTTAATATAGAGTTTTACATTTTTGTTCAAGAAGAAATAAATATACCATTTACGGTATATCGATTTGGTTTGCGCTGTAATTACACAAAGAGATAATTCAACAATATAAAATACAATAATAATAAAGAGGTTCTAAAAATGACTTGTTTTATTAAATTCTAAATAAATTGAAAAAGCTTTTCTTTTGCTTTAAATTTAAAAAAGATGTTAAACTATGATTAAACTATGTTTTATTATAAATTATGGGAATGACATGTTACGCCTTTCTAAGGCAATATCAATTGTTAATTGTTAAATTTACAACACTGTTATAATATCACAATTTTTGTTGTTGTTTATACATCTGATGATGCCACCATCGGTTGGGGAAACAGCTGTCGCGACATTCTCAAAAAATGTGGTTGTGATGTTGTAAATTTAACAGTTAATAATGTTGAATTTCGGCTAAACAATGGAATATTTAAATTTCAATTGTGATAATCATTATCAAATGTGACAATTTATAAGCATATCATTCCCATTATATATAAACAAACTTATAGAAAACGAACGTTTTCATTTGTATTCATTATGAAATGACAATGTTATGAATCCCTGATGAAGCCTATTGTGTATTCCCCGCGTAAAAAGTGAGAGTCGATGTAAACAATTTTATTTGGAGTAGAAAGAGATTGTGATAACTGAACGTTATTTACGACTGTTCGGATTACGGACATCTGTGGGCAGACAGTGGCGTAAGACGTGTCGATTACTCTCGACAAAAAACAATTAAATTGTATTTTATGGCAATATATTCTGAGCGAGACATTAATGATCTGAAGAAACATATTTTACAACTCATCTTTACAACGTTTGTTTATATAAGTATATTTTTTATAACAAAAACAAATACATCAACATATTTCAAATGATCATCGACCTCATTCAGTGCATATATTATATTAGCAATTATCTCGTATATAAAACAAAGTCGTGTTAGTTACAAACGACCCGACATGACACACGAAGAAGAAGAATTAACTAATATGTCTCGCATTTCTTTTAAAATATTCATCTGCAAGAATTAAAAAAAACGTAAACTTCAAAATATTTGGGAAAACAATTTCCGTTGTTCGTGTCAATTGGATTTTCTCGGCACTACATTCCGGTGTGGGATTTGGCCTCCTTCACAACTGTTCTCCACTGGCTCCTTTTCCTGGTCATCCATACCGTTGTACATTAGTTAATCCTAATTCCGAGGCCATTGTGTTGGTGTTCGTAATCAAGTGTCCTGTTATCATGCAGGGTGATTAGCCCTGCGATGAACCCTCTTCTTTATCCACACATAGTCATCAATCTACTGTAATGATGTTATTATCAGGCTGTTTAATTGTTTGTAGCAAATAAATGCATTTTCCTCGATGTCATAATCGTGTTTAACTATTCCAGCACCGCCAGGAACTATAATGAATAATATATAAATTCTTCTTCTACTTCTTTTAGACCTTTAGTCTGTTCCTGTAATAGGGCTGGCCTCTCTTGGGAGGTTGACTCCCAGCTATCCCTTCTTCTCTTTGGCGGGCCGGCAGGAATCTGACGCGCCACAGCGTATAGAATTCTGGTGGGATCCATTCTCTGCACGTGCGCATTCCAGTATCTTCTGCGTTGTCTGCCACATTTCAAGACATCTTCCACCTTGCAGATTTTCTCATCCTATCTCAAAGAGTCTTTCCTGCTATCAACCTCAGTGTCCGCATCTCTGCACCCGAACTTTAGGCTTTGCTCTTGTGGTATTTGCTCTGGTCTCAATGGATTATGTCTGTGTAGGCCTTACGCAGGTTTTGTATATTCTGACCTTACTGTCAGTTTTTTGACTGATGACTAGATCTCACCAAAGTCCTATTGACTTGTCCCATTATTTCACTGACGAGATCATTTTGACTGAGCTGATCCACTCCCAGATATCTAAACTTTGCAACCTGTTCCAGCATATTTTGAGAATGTCATGGTTTATATAAATTCTGTTTTATCTATCTTGTTCACGTTCATATAAATTCTGTTTTATCTGTCTTGTTCGTGTTCATATAAATTCTGTTTTATCTGTCTTGTTCAAGTTCATATAAATTCTATCATATATAAAAGTTCCTTAATCGTCATCGACTGCGGGATATTTGAGTCACGATGGTAAAATATATAAAAAAAATTAACGAGGAACTTACTGATTGGAGCAAATTTTTATTTGTGGGTACGCCACAGTCTTTGGGCAACGGACATTAGCGCCCGACAAAGTGATTTGGCTAATTTATATGAAGCCTTTCTTACGTAGGCATGATTGAACATTTACAACCGAAATGAGAGATGTTACAAAAGAAATAATGAAGTCCAGGCCATTTTCTTGGTCGGACAATGCAGTGACTTGGTCGGAAACCGTTGTCCGGAGTTGCTCAATAGAAGCGACACGATTTCAAACTTCGGAAAAATTTGTAAGTTGCATATTGTACTACATTGTTTTCCGTCGTTTTATGTGTAAACTAATAAAGTTTGCTAGTTTTGATGAAAAATGTAATATAAATAATCGAAAATTAACGAAATTTATGTTATTCCGAAATTAAAGTTTCATTTCAAGCAATCAATCTCCCTCATATAAATTTCTGTAGCAACATATTATTTTTAGCAAATGAAGAAGATATGTAAAGATTAACTATTCTCTAGAATTAGGCAATGAGAATAATTTTGAAGAGAATGAGAAAGGAGAAGCAGATACGCCAGGATTAAAGTGATGCTGAAAGAGCTAAAAATTATGTCATTTAAAAAAATAATTACGTCAACGTTTTATTACTAATTCACAAAGTAGCCAACATGAACATCAATATGAAACAAGAAATAAAAATAAACTTAGGCTCTCATTCAGAAAATAAAAATCAGAATTCCCTTATGTACAGTAAATTTATGAAGATATACGAGTTCCGGAGGATGTTAAAAATGTAAAAAAATTAGAATAGAATTAAATAAATATGTAAACAAAATGTAACCTTATGTTGATGTGTATGTGGATTGTTATAATTCAATGTTTAATTGTTTTTTATACGAACATGTGTTGTGTACATGTGACTATTTCAAGTAAAAAAAAAGGTTTTTGGATCTAGCAGAGGGTTAAGATGATAAACAAACAAATAAATTAACCATTACGCCATTTCTCCGAAGGGGTAGGCAGATATGATGGATCGCCACACTATTCTATCATAATATTCACATATCCTAACATGCATGTTCGTCAAATTTTAGATTTTGAATATGGCCGCATTTTAGTAATTAATAAATTTTGTTATGTTTTTTTTTCTCCATACACAATGCTTGTATATATCGTTTTGACCGTTCTTCTCTCATCTTATGCCCAAATCATCTATGTTTATTTTACATTCCTATTTATTTTACATTCTATCTTTATTTTTTCATTCTATTTATTTTACATTCCATCTTTATTTCTTCATTCAGTATTTTCATATACAGTTTTATGGCACATTCTTCTCAGTGATCTCATTTCTACAATATATATCCTACTATCCGAATCATACTTCTTCTGCCAGTATCATACGCTTGTATATATCGTTTTGACCGTTCTTCTCTCATCTTATGCCCAAATCATCTATGTTTATTTTACATTCCTATTTATTTTACATTCTATCTTTATTTTTTCATTCTATTTATTTTACATTCCATCTTTATTTCTTCATTCAGTATTTTCATATACAGTTTTATGGCACATTCTTCTCAGTGATCTCATTTCTACAATATATATCCTACTATCCGAATCATACTTCTTCTGCCAGTATCATACTTCTTCTGTATATATCCTACTACCCGTATCATACATGTATACTCCTTTTAAAATAAATCGTATATTTTTAAGGGAGTATTTTGCAGTTTTTTTGTATTCCAGATAAAACAACAATTTATGAACAAAATAGATCCTCCGTAAACTGTTTAAATTACACTGAAACAAAATTTCATGACTATTTAAGAGGTTTATTCGATTATTTCGTAAAAGCAATAAATAATATTTTCTAAATACATTACATGTCAAAATATTATTATTATTATTAAATTAATTTTCTTGGTAGAAGTTCATTTTAAATAATGAAAAAAAAAATACTCATAATGCCTGCATAATTTAGTTTCATAATTAACACTAATGAAAACGTAGGTACGTTTTCTAGAAGTTTTATCATATTTTATGTGAATGACGTGTTTCGCCTGTCGAAGACATTATCAAATGTCACATTTGATAACATCTTAGATTACAGGCGACATGTCATGCGAATGACAGGCGAACCATGTCGTTCAAATAAAATATAACAAAACTTCTAGAAACAGACGTTATCATTCGTATTAATTATTTAATATTGAGTTTTACATCATTGTTCAAGGAGCAATAAATATTTAGTTCCACTTGATTTTTAGGTTCACCCGGTTTCGACAGCTCTTCGCCATCTTCTGATCTATCCATCTTCTGGTCATCCATGACCAGAAGATCAGGGGACTTCCCGAATCCGGTTGAACCTAAAAATCAAATGGAATAACACAAAATACATATTATAAAGGAATTCTTTGGCATATAGAATGGAATAATACTCCTAGCGGCTTCTAACAATATGTTGGTCGATAGCCTTCACATTGTGTTAATAAGGTAGTTTGCTAAATGCCGAAAATCATTCTCCATAGATGGCGTTAGTGGGTCGGTTGTACAGGTTAATTCTTGAAAAAATTCACTAGTGCAACCAAATCTACATAGATGGCTGACTGAAACTGCCACGTGAAGATAAATATGGATTTTGAAGTATATATACATCTTCCAAAAATTTGTCATGCATGATCACAAATAACAAAGGTGGAATGGGGAATGTTGTAATTACATAAAGCGTGCGCTTAACCCAACCAATGACAGGTCATAAGTCCTGTAAACACCTTGATCATCCATGTTCAGTTTCCAGTTTACGTCTTCGTCTCTATTGAGATACAATTAAAATTAGGATTATTATTATTGTTTACATTAAAAGACTTAGGGCATTGTTAAAATATTTGTTCTCATAGGGTCACTAGAAATTTTCGATTAAAAATATTCAAACCTTCTCAATAGTTTTGTAATTAAATTAAAAATAATGAAAGTAGATGTATTGACTTTACTGTAATGGTTTACATTCGTTTATATAATATAATAAGGTTTCCAAGGACTATTTCGAAATTTTGGGCCGCGGTAATGCTCCGATTGTAGTTGGTAAAAAATTCGAAAGGAGATGACATTTAAACGAAGAAAAAAGTCGTTTGTGTCCCACCAGGCATCCGAGTACTTAATATACAGATATAATATAAGTAGGTGCTTACATGAATTATACGTAATAAATCTCATTTGAATCTACATATATAACAAGGTAAACATTGCGCATGCGTGTGTACGCTGTATGATTATTATTATACAATATTCTATAATTACGTGCGTATTTATTCAAAACAAAATAGTTTTACGGAAGAATGCACTTTATATTATTTAAGTACTATGATCTGTTGCACAATTTTTATATTTCTTTTATAATCAAATAGTCCATTGTTTTGGCTGAAACACAATATATAAGAGCATAATAAAATCTTATTTTACTGAAAGAAAACATACTTATCTTAAAAAAGGGTCCGGTGGGCGCAAATGTCCTGGCTGCGAAACGTGAGGGAGTGGACCGGCATCCGAAGTCCGGAGGAGCTGTTCCGAGCGGCGCAGGACACGCACAGGATCGCCGAGGTGATCACCATAGTTGTGGGGACCCGACAGGGCACTTGAAGAAGTAGAAGAAGAAGAAGATCCTAAAAAATAAGAAATGCAGTTATTTGAAAACCAGAAAATTTAATAATTAATTATTTATTTTAATGTATGTAGATTTAAACGTGAATTGATATAAAGCACATAACAAATAATTATGGACATCAGTATTATTAAAACGCGTCTTATGATCTTTCTAGGTAAACATCTTCTTTAGCTGATTTTCGGAGTATTTACAATCCAGAAATACCGAGAGAACAATTTAAAATCTCAGATTTAGTAGTGCGAGGTCCCATATATTTTTTTATGCCCCAAATTGTCACACAGAGGCACTTCAAAGTCTTCTTGTATTGATGGCGATTTGTCTTCTAAATGAGATAGAATTGTGGCGAATTTGTGAAATTGTGATATCATCCCAATAAGAGCAATACGGAGTTAACTCTCACTTATATTCACATGGTCTATGCACATCTCTTTCGATGTTATTTTTTCCATTCTTTGCATTGATTTGGTGTGCGCTGTAATAATTTAAAGAGTTATTCAACATAATTATTATAATTATAACATTTTGGGCTTCCTTTGTTAATGGAAGCCCAAAATTTTTAAACATGGCATGACCAAATTAATAAAATTTTAAAGGTTGGTCATGTTAGAAGTCGGAAGAATCGACGTGCGTGTATGACTCGCTATATGAATGTGGAGGAAGCTCTAGAGGTGTGCCAGGATAGAGTAGTGTGTATTTATTTTGTATTTTATGAGTATTATATTAAAGGCATTAATGGTTTCATATACCATTATACCTTCATCGATATAAACTTATATAATTCTGTAGACATGTATGATAACTTTAAACCTGTCAAAAACAATAAATTTATTATAATATTAACTCGTACGAGTATATCATTCTCCTAGTAATGAAAGATTATATCTTTGAAAAATGTGGAGAAAATTAAACTCAAAAGTGGAAAACACTGTTAAAATTCTTATAAAATTCGTTAAAAGTTATAGTTGTTTCCGGAAACAATGGTTAATAATAATATATATGTTCTATGTATCGAGCTATTTATTAATATTACCTATAATAAATACGTAACTTGTCTATTTTTTTAATTAATTTTGATTATTTTCAATCCATTGACATTTACTGCGGAAAATAATATATAGTTATATATAGAATATATAGAATATCATTAGTTATTGTGAGATAGGCGTTTCTAGAATGATCTAAGACAGTAAACAAGTGAAGGCGTGCACATTTGTTATCCTAAATAAGATGCTAATCGATTGAGACTATTAATATTAATAACATATTGTAACGAATACAGATGAATTGGCGCAGGTGGTGTCGTTACGGAGGCAAACCCTGCTAATAATTTATGGTCGTCTCGATAGCCTATGATCTCAGAACAGGTCCGACAACAATAACCCGCTAGAACAATAAGATGTAACGGTATATCACGATGTAGTTCGCACAGGTATGAAACAACAGGGTGTCCCAGCGGGAGGTTCACAATCGCAGTGAAAAGTAAAAGAAATTTATTCTTAAAAAAATTCGTTTTCAGAAACTAGGTGACAAGAGATTTTTTTAAATTATGATTTTGTAAAATAAAAACACTGTTTTCTCCTTTTTTGTTTTAAAGACGCATAATAACTTCGATTACATGTAGAAAAAAAAATTTAAAGCGAAATAAACAGTGTTTTCATTTATAAATAAATCACAAGAAATTTTTTGGGATGCTACAATTTCATTGAATTTAAATGAATAAGTGTTCCAAATTAAACAATTAATAAAATAAACTAACTAACCATTACGCCGTCTCTCCGAAGTGGGTGGGAGGTAAAAATGGACTGCCACACTATTCTTTCCTGATACATTTCTCTAGATTCCTAAACATTCATACAGCGTGTCATGCATGCACGTTGATATCTCGGATTCACGTGGTGGTGCCACGTTTTCTTCGGTCTTCTTTCTTTCTTTCTCGTTCCGTTTACATCATTTACACATAATTTCTTTGGTTAATATTCTTCTTCTTTCCAACCTTATCCCATTTATGGGGTCGGCTCGTATAGCGTCTCCAAGAATGTATATCCTGGGTGGCGTCTTGCGGGATCGAACCTGATATTAATTTATTATTGCAAAATTGAAGACATAGTGAGATGGAGTAGACAGAGAAGACGATTCTGGAGGGACCACATCGAGAGAATAGATCCAGAAAGAATTCCTAAGATCGTGATGCACGAGACTCCAGAGGGCCGTCGACTCCAGGAGTGAGATGGAATAGACAGAGAAGACGATTCTGGAGGGAACACATCACGAGAATGGATCCAGCAAGAATTCCTAAGATCGTGATACACGAGATTCCAGAGGACCGTCGACCAGGACGACCATCAAAGAGATGGAGAGAAGACTGGTCTTCTTCATCACAGGAACAAAAATTTGATATCCTGCATACACAGATCGCAAGATCTACAATCAGAAGAAGAAGAAGAAGATAATTTATTATATTATTTAAATACAAAATAAAAACACAATTTATTTCACTTTTGAGATTATTTTTCTCCATATCTAACGTTCATTCTTCAGTTAATAAAATATTTGATAAAAAGTGGATATGAACAGCAGTGGCAGTAGTCCCATAGAAGTCCAGAAGCCCGACTTGCGTAAATAATTTTGAATCAAAACCTCTTCTGGCTTACAGAGGTTCAACTCTTGTGACTATTCCTCTTACATCTGATGGGAACATTGTTGGAAGGTGATTTGGTGGGTTGTTGTTTTATGTGGGGGCAAGATTTCTTAGATTTGGGGGGTTTGATTCAAAATTTCTTACGCAAGCCGGGCTTCTGGGCTTCTATGGGAGTACCGCCACTGATGAACAGGTTTATATAAATTCTCAAAATTAATATTAAATGCTCAAAATGGATTTGATATCATTTTTCAATAATGGATATACTATTGATTATCTTTTATATTTTTAAAATTCGACCGTTTTTTATAAATAAAAATTAAAGCACTCCGTATATGTATTGTGAACGTCTATCGCCTGCTCTCGATGCAAATCGTCCGAAAGTGATGCGTACATATGTACGTATGTATGTACTTACACTCGTAATATTCTATTTATGACCAGGTAAAAGTTGAATAGGCATTGTCGCGGAACAGAGCATTTATTTTGGCTAATAATAATGTTATGTTAATGAAATGAAAAGTTTTTTAATGTGTGCTTAACATATTTTATGTGAATTTATGATAATATTGTTACTTGTTGATTTGTGATTTTTCGTAATTATAAATCATAAACGCGTTAGGTAACATATAGATCGCGCCACAATGCTGCTAACTAACGGTCTAATGATATAGGAAACAGTGTCTCAAATACTTCGTTATCATTAATATCTGAAGGTTTTAATTGTAGAAAGTAAACATTACGAATTATTTTAGATATCGCCTATTTATGTAAGATTGATTGTGGTATACTCATTAAAGAACATTAATCAAACATTCTATGACGTATTTAATACGACCAACCTAACCTAACGTACCATCACGCCGTCTCCCCGAAAGGGTAGGCAGAAAGAATGGACTGCCGCACTTCAACCGATGCGGCACTCCATCCTTCTCTTTTCGCCCCCACGAGAGACGCGGTGTGATGGGTTGCGAACAGTTAGAAACTAAAACGCCCACAAAATTTATCTAAAATAAATACAATGATATCAAATAAAATAACAAAATAAAAATAATTTAACACATAATGTTTTTTTAGATGCTGCACTTGTTGACAGCTGAACACCTGGGAATTCTTTTGTTTATTTAATTTGTATTCCACGTAACAACCGTTTTTTTTTAAATTAACTGCTATTAGGCACTTAAAACCATCCAATGCTACCAAGAAATTAAAAATACTTATATTTACTAAACCACTTCTTCTTCATCTGCTTTATTTAGAACTGCGTCCTGTTATTTCTCGGAGTCTTTTCCTGGGATGTAGATGTCCAACTGTCTCGCCATCTTTTGGGTGGTCTTCCTGGAGGTCGATTTCCTGTTGTTACTTTATTTGCGGTTATATTTATCATTCTTTCAGAACATGCTCTTTCCACATGATCTCTCTGACATCTTGGATCTTTAACATTGCAGATCTTTCTTATTTAAAAAATTCTCATTCTGTCTCGAAGTGTCGTTCCCGCAACCGATCGGAGAGTCTTCATTTCTGTGGTTCTTAGGAGACTTTTTGTTATAATAGTGTCAGCTCTCGTTTCTTTTCCATAAGTCAACTTAGGACGTACGCATGTCTTGTAGATTCGTATTTTGCTCTCCTTTAGCATATTTTTGTTTTTTCGCACAGCATTTTTCAAGCAGCCAGCCACAACGGCGGCCTTGTTTGTTAGTTCACTTACTTCTCCGTAGAGGTCACTGCTGCTTGATACATCAACACCTAAGTACTTGAAATGCACCACTTGTTCAATTATTTTATTATGCTTATTTTACAAGCTTGCACCGTACTGGTCGTCTTGATGTAACCATGCTCTTTGTCTTGCCTATTGAGATTTTCATATTGAATCTTTGAGATGATATGTGGAATTTGTACAGTAGCCGTTGTAGACCATCTTCAGAGTTTGCTATTATCACCGCATCATCTGAATAGCATATAATGCCTATTTTTTTGCTTCCCATTGAAAAAATAGATATATGTTAATATGCTATGCAGATGATGCGATGCTAATAGATCTCTAAAACGAATGTGTGGTAAATATGTACGAGTATATGATAGATTGTCAAATACAAATATAAGAAGAGAATGCGCTGCGAATGGAAGTGTTATTAACAAAATAATGAAATAGTGGTTGAGATGGTTTGGACACATGGAAAGAATGTAACTAATTAACTAACCATCACGCCATTTCTCTGAAGAGGTAGTCAGAAAGAATGAACCACCACACTGTTCATTCCTGACATACATCTCTCGAATCCGCTACATCCATACATCGTGTAATGCACGCACGTCGATTTCTCCGAATCACATTTCATATTTGATTTATTTGATCATGCCAAGTTTTCCTCGGCCTTCTTCTATTTCTAGCTCTGTTTACGTCGTTTACATATATTTTCTTCACCATTCTGTTTTCAAACCATCTTTACGAACCTTTCATTATTTTTTTCATAACATTTTCATTCGCACCCCTATCTCTATCATATACAGATTTACCTCTTCGTCTAAGAGGCCTCTTTTTTATTATATTTATTCTACTTTCATTTGCCAGTTCTATGTTTCATTTCCATACAGGGTCGGCACAATAACATATTACAAGAATGAATTACAAAAACGTAAATAGGAGTACCTTTTGTATTTGCTTAATTGCCGTATTCAATATTACAAACATTTTTATGTAAGTAACTGTCCTCAAATCGCTATCTCGATGAGAAAACAATAAAACTTTTAATGATGGATAGATAATAAACTTAGCAGTCTGTAATAAAAAACATAATTATTAATACATATTAAATATTTTTAATTTAAGTAAAATGATAATTTTCTATATATTTCTATGTTAGTTTCAATCCGAGTGATTGGTTTTCAGCAATCTCTCATATCTTTGCTGGTTCTTGGAATGTTACTTGGACCTTTTTATGTGGCAGTTTCCCGTTGATTTTCACATTTTCGTATACAATAGGTTGTTTAAATCTAATTATTGAACATTTTTTTACCTATTAATTCTCTATCGCCATTTTAATTGTCACGTGAATTCTACAGGATCAAAGTCACGGTGATTTTTTCACATTGTAATCGCCGGGAATCGAACTTGGAACCTTCGGTGTGGCAGACATAGCTTTTACCTATCTGACACGAAGACCGTTCTCTACGTATACTCGCATCTAAAATATTTTAGTATAGGCTTCTAAATGATCCCTATTCAGATTAACATACTTTTTAATTTTATATTACCAAAGATACAGACAAATATAGGTATACCGTTATATATCCAATAAGTCCCATTTAATAGACGCCAAAATGTATAAATAAAAGTTATGATTGATTTCTTCCGTACAAATTTAAATTGGTTAAATTTTTAAATCAGCGAAATAAAAAATATAGTATTATGTTTTGCTATGGTAAACTCATTTCGGAATCTAGTGAAAATATAATACGAACATTATTCAAAATACGAACAACGTAACTGTAAGCAGGTGCGTGTGATCAATTTCGCAAAGCGGTATTAGAAAAATGTTTTTGAAGATAATTCGTCAGTTATGGTATAGTGGGTTCCAGCCAACAAGCCAGAAAAGATATATATATAGTTGCAATGTTGGAATTATCCATTTTTAGTAAGGGGTTTAAATTATCTACACGAAAAATTGTAAATAATCTAACAATTGACTGTTTTATTTGTCTTTTTCTTTTTTATAGACTTTGTATATACAACACTGATGTTAAAAAAATAAAATTACATATCAGACATGTTTCGGACAACCGGTCCTCAGTGATATTTTAAAGATATATATTAAAAAAATATAAAATTGTTTACAAATATGATCAGTTTTGACAGATGTTATAATATAAAGATTTATTTTGAATATTTATGCTTTTGTTATAACAAATATTATGAATCAATTTAAATTTTAAAATATTAATTTAAAGATTTTATTGGGGTTCAGGTAATTACTTATAACAAAGGAAATAAATCAAAGATTGGACTTGACGTTAAATTTAAGAAAAGAATGGTTAAAAAAGTATACGTTAACGTTGTAAATGGAGTACGGAGTCGAGGTAGACCGAGGAAAACATGGCATGATCAAATTAATCAAAATTTAAAGGTTGATCACGTCAGAAGTCACCGGAAGAATCGACGTGTATGACTCGCTATATGAATGTGGAGGAAGCCAGAGAGGTATGTCAGGATAGAGTAGTGTGGCGGTCCATTTTTGCTAGAAAATGATTTTTTAATTTTGCTAGAAAATGATTTTAATAATTTCTCCCTACGGAGAAACTGATGGTTTGTTGTTGTTGTTGTTCCTTTTTTTTCGGTTTTCAGGTCTGATAGCTAATTTCTTGTATACCATCTTTCTATAGGTTGGCTGCTCGTTTTGCTTACGACTCTTTCTAACTAACTAACTAACTAACCATCACGCCGTCTCCCCGAAAGGGTAGGCAGAAAGAATGGACTGTCAAACTTTTACTGATGCGGCAGTCCATCCTTCTCTTTTCGCCCCGCGGGAGACGCGGTGTGATGGGTTGCGAACCTCATCGCCACCAATAGGCATCTCCCGCGCACACTTCGATCTTCCAACATCCACAAAATAAATCTAAAACAAATAATATAAAATACAATGATATAAAATAAAATAACAAAATAAAAATAATTTAATACAAAATGTTATTTTTAGATAGTGCACATTTGTCTATTTAATTTATGTTCCACGAATCCACCGTTTTTTAAATTTAGCACATAATGTAATAACACATAATGTTTTTCCGATGTTGCACATGTTGACATGGACGATCCGGACTTTTGTGTTTATTTAATTTATGTTACACGTATCCACCGTTTTTTAAATTAGCTGTTATATGATTTAATTAATGTTCCACGTATCCACTTTTTTTTTATTTGGCAGTAATTAGGCACTTAAAACCAACCAACACCAGCAAGAACTTTAAAAGAATATTGAAGAAATTATTCAAATTGTCATTGGAACAAATGAAAAATTTATTTTTACACCTGTCAAAATTCTTTATATAAACGAAAAAACTTGTATAATTTTGACATCAAAACAGTAAAAACGTATTACGTCTCACAATTAACTATTATAAAGTGCGGCAACAATCAAATTGACCAAAACAATTCACTTATACACGTAATTTCTCCAAATTCACGGGAGCACCAAATGAACCAAACCAAATTTTCAAAATCACTTTCTTTCTATCAGTTTCAAATTTAATTTGTTAGTGGCAAGTTTGCTGGAACCTGATATAAAAAACATTTTTGGTGAATGTTCAATTCGATGTTAGAGTTCTACATACGTCTATTTCTGTTGGAGTAGTTTTCATTGCTCTTATTTCAAGTAAACAATATCATTGTTGACCGCCACGGGCGACTATAAATATAAATGTTCTGCGTAAATATTTTATACAAAGAATAATACGACATTATCATTAATTTAAGAGATTACGTGTATGTTATGTAAATCTGTTTGGATTCTTTATAATACATTTTTTGTTCTGA
Source organism: Lepidostoma basale (assembly GCA_022606425.2). Classification (NCBI taxonomy): domain Eukaryota; kingdom Metazoa; phylum Arthropoda; class Insecta; order Trichoptera; family Lepidostomatidae; genus Lepidostoma; species Lepidostoma basale. The sequence goes on along the minus strand of JAHDVF020000902.1, from coordinate 678,336 downwards.
ATTAGAAAGTTGTTCTTTTATTTTGTAACAGGGATGCAAAATTAAAATATTGTTTTATGTATTAGATATAAATATTAAATATGTGCGAATAACATGGCGGCCTTTGTGGCAGAGTGGCAATAGCTATGACTCTCACACCGAAGGTTCCGGGTTTGATTAAGCGCGATGACAGGGTGAAAAATATCACGCTGTCTTTGGTCTGGTGGAATTGACATGATAATACAAATGACTACAGATAGATTTGTTACGTATGTTGTCAAGAAAATTAAAAGCTAAAACATGTGTACAGTGTTGGGTTCAAATGAATTGATGTATACAAAAATGTTGAAAGCAACGGGAAACTATCACATTTAAAAAGCCCAAGTTTATCTTAAGAACCAGTAAAAATGATTGATATTACTGTTAAACAATCCCTAGGATTGAAAAAAAAAAAAAACATTACTAACTTATTTACCAAAGATCACGTCGGTTTCCCGGAGGGGTAGGGAAACATGATGGACTGCCACACTGCTCTATCTTGACACACCTCACGAGCCTCCTTTATATTCATATATCGTAACACGAATGTTTGTCGTTTTATTCGACTGGAAATTAAAAACTTAATTTAATTAGCATCAGAGTTCATTAAACGGGCTGTTGGCGGCACGGTATCTCCCTTAACTAGTTAAGCGCAGGTATCTTACTCTGATGTTGCTGGCGGTATGGTAGAGTGCAGATGGAGGTAGGCGTGCTTTGAGAACCACACACATATACAACCCTGAGATGGAGACTGAAACGATTTAAAGACACCAAGAGACATGCATGTACCGAAGATCTCAGAGAATCCAATTAATATGGTATTTAACAGCATTTTTCATGAGAAAAAAATTAACGGCGTTGTGATTAATTAAATTCCATTAAACATTGATTGATTAGTAAATGTGTTTTATCTTTCACTAGGTGTAATACCACTTTTAAATATTACTTAACATTAAAGTAATTGAATATTTTATAATTACAGATGTCACTATAAAAAATATACATCGGTGGCATCATTAGCTTTCCCAAAAGCGATGATTAATTTCTAGATAGCTAATACAAATCAACAAACCTAAACTCCTTTTACCTCAGCCAATCTATAATCACAGCTTGATCTCTAATTATTCAATTTATTTAAATTATCTGGAGTAAATCAGTCGGAGTAACGATTAATAACCGAAATAATTATGACATGTATGGCTGATAGACGTCCAAGACATGAAGGATTGAGATTTATGAATCAGATCAAAAAAGGTTTGCAGGTGCAAGCATAACTTTGAACCTATAAAAATGTAATGGTACATATTTTAACCGACTGGATCAGTGCGGTAGCGGTCTATTTATAACGTTCGTAATTTTTTTCTGCCATTAAAATTATTCATATGGTAGTCTGTAACACATTGCAAATGAATGGTAAATCAAATTATATGTTTGATATTGGTTATGGAACGGAGTACGTAGTCAAAAAAGAAGATCGGGAACAACAGTGAATTACCAATTAAATAAAAAATTAAACAAACAATCAAATCATCACGCCGTTTCCCCGCAGGGGTAGGCAGATAGAATGGACCGCCACACTACTCTATCCAGGCAAACCTCTCTAGCTTCCTCCACATTCATACAACGAGTCAAATACGCACGTCGATTCCTCCGACTTCTAACATGACCAATCATTAAAATTTGATTAATTTGGCCATGTCATGTTTTCCTCGGTCTGCCTCGGCTCCGTACCCCATTTACATCATTAACGTATACTTTCTTAACCATTCTTTCCCCATCCATGCGTTCCATATGTCCGAACCAACGCAGCGATCCTTTCATAATTTTGTACATAATACCTTCTTCCGCTCTACATTCTTTTCTTATATCAGCATTTGAGATTCTGTCGTATATCGTTCTACCACACATACGTCTTAGGGACCTCATCTATACCGCATTTATTCTGCTTTCATCCTTCTTCTGCCAGTTCTATTGAATTAAATTAAAGGTTGAAATAATGTAGAAGAAGCTAAAGAAGTTTTTCAGGATTAAAGTGTGGTGATCCATTCTCTTTATTTACCCTTCCGGTAAATGGTGTAGAGATGTATTGTACTGTTGTTTTACGAAAACTCCAACGGTGTAATTAATTGCTGGTAATTTGCCTATTATAATATACTAGTTGCAACTCATGAAATATTCACCGAAGTAAAGAATTTCTACCCTTTAAACTTGGTTAACTATACTATCGAAATCATATAACGGAAATGTATTATTTTCACACATAAGTTAAAAATTTCACAATCAAAAATATCAAATTGTTCAACTTATTGAACACTAAGGCATTGACACTGTGGAATTCCATAGTAATATTCTTAGAAAATTGAAAATAACTTTGTTTAATCCACTAATTATTAAAAAAATATTTAAAAACACGACATGTTTCGGAGGATACCCTATCTTCAGATGTAAAAATATAATAACAAAGAAAGATTTATATAAAAACACATCTAAAATTCGATACATAATTCAAATTTAAAAATCAACCTAGGCTATTTGGTATAAGTACTAATAATTCTTTTTTTTTTATCAGTAAGTAACTAATAAATAATATTCAATGATAATAATAAATGATGATAATATAAAAAAAAGTAGTCATACAACAATAATCAGAACAAAATTCAAGATAAGGTTTTCGGCCATGCGCATCGAGTGCATTTCGAGCTACTTTCGGAGAGAATCAAAGTATTCCTCCATCACTCTCTTGTATAAAAAATATTTTCGTACTCTTTCTTGATGATATCTGAAACTAACGCTGACACAGTTAGGATCAAAGGACTTCTTTGAACGTCTGAGATGAGTACTGCTAATTATAGCAGGGAGGACTTTCAAGGACAGGGTAGGAATCTCTGAAATAAGAGAGACCTGTCAGATGGGACATCGTGAGTGATGAAACATTGTGAGATGGGGCAGGAAAAGAGGGTGGTTCTGGAGAAACCACGTGGATAGGATAGTCATCGCTAAAATGTTGTTGCCTCGGGTATATTGTGGACATCGCCTACCAGGAATACCGCCGAAAATATGAAATGTTCGTTGGTGTTCCACTTTTCAACAGGATGACCCCATTCAAGAACATATAAATAATCTAGATTAAGATAACTAACTAACTAACCATCACGCCGTTTCCACGGAGGGGTAGGCAGAGAGGATGGATCGCCACATTATTCTATCCTGACATAACTCTCGCGCCTCTTCTACATTCACACATCGTGACATGCACGCTCGTCGATTGTTCCTACTTCGAACATGGCCGCCTTTCAGTAATTGATTAATTTGGTCATGCCATGTCTTCCTTGGCCTTCCTTGACTTCTTTTCCCATTCACACTTCTTGTATGTATCTTTTTAACCATTATTCCCTCATCCGTTCGTTCCATATGTCCAAACCATCTTAGTGACCCTTTCTTGATATTAATTATCACGCATTCATCCGCTTTACATTCCATTCTTACTTCATCATTAGATATTCTATCAAACGTTGTTTTTTCGCACATCATTTATAGTGACCTCATTTCTACGGCATTTATCCTACTTTCATCCTTCTTCTGCGAAAAACTCCAAGCTTCACTTTCATACATAAACTTCTATACGAAAAAAACTATTTTTTTGGTTAGCATTACTTTGATTACTTTGAATGGCAGTGCACAATGGTGTTCTTCTACCGACCCTTGTGTATGGAAGCTAAGCATGGAACTGGCAAAAGAAGGATGAAAGTAGAATAAATGCAGTAGAAATGAGATCATATGTATGGAAGCTAAGCATGCAACTGGCAAAAGAAGGATGAAAGTAGAATAAATGCAGTAGAAATGAGATCACTTAGACGAATGTGTGGATACTATGTGTATGATAGAGTGTCGAATGAAAATATAAGAAGTGAATGCGGTGCGAATAATGGTATCATAAACAAAATAATGAAAGGATCATTAAGATGGTTTGGACATATGGAAAGAATGGTAAAAAAATTATATGTTAATGATGTAAATGGAACCAGAAATAGAGGAAGACCGAGGAAAACGTGGCACGATCAAATAAATCAAATATTGAATGTCGGCCATGTTAGGAGTCAAAGAAATCGACGCGCGTGCATGACACGATGTATGAATGTTGAGGAAGCGAGAGAAACATGTCAAGAAAGAAAAGTGTGGCAGTCCATTCTTTCTGCCTACCCCTTCGGAGAGACGGCGCGATGGTTAGTTAGTTAGTTTTTTTTTACTTTGATTACGTATCAAGTTACACCTCTGTGCTAACACACTCGTAATCTCATAACTCTAATTTTCTCTACAAAATGATGATTGTGTGAAAGTGCTCCGTAGGAGAGGAATTTTATTGTAGGCAATTTGTGCCTACATTCCGCATTGGCCGACTGATTCCACAGCCGCGCAGTCTCGGGAATGATTAATTGAACGCATTTCAGCAGAAAGCAACCTGTCGACAAATCGGTTGAAACATGATTGTCTAAATCGGGTGGAGTAATGTCTAATCTGTATCTCGATTATCAAAGGTTTATCATTCATATCAATAAACATTGTGAATCATTTTACTAGCAGTAGCATTCTGGTGTTACATCATAACATTCACTTCAAAATAGACAACTCCGAACTTCTTAGTAAATTATTACTGAATACCCCTATGCTTCGCACAAGACACACTGCGAACCAAATATTCCACCTTCCTGTTTATCGGACTAACTACGCTCAGAGTGCGGCGGTGTACCGGACGTGCGACATGTACAATAAGTGCTTTAATAACATCGATGTTTTCCATCTTAATGAAAGTGATTTTAAAAAAATGATTGGAACAACCCTTCGGGGCGAATGAAACTGGTTACTCTATTTGTTCTTTTCTTGTCTTTTTCTTTTTTTGCATTTTATAATAAAATTATATTTTATCTTTAATTATTCATTATTACTAATACTACTAGTTTTCTCTTTAACTTATCAAAGTGTAACTTTATTCTTCTTATATATTTAACCTTATGTCAGTTGTTATATAATATTTGTGGTAGCATGTAATTGGCCTTGTTTTGTCTCTGTGTGTTTATATTCATATACTGTAATTGCTGTTTGTTACCCTCAATAATAATAAATAAAATAAAATAAAATAAAATAACTACATTTTATTTATATAATACAATACATGTAACCCGGTTATAGAAAATCAACCCATAGAACAGGTCAGGACCTTCAAGTATCTAGGCGTAGACCTGGTGGGGGAAGCTGATATGCGGTAAAAAATACAAGCCCAAGTAAACAAGGCAGCTGCAATCTTTGGGGCTCTAAAATTCACAATATGGAAAAACAAAGACATGGCGATTAAAAGTAAGATGAGAATCTATAAAGCATGCGTAAGACCAATAATAACATATGGCGTCGAAGCAAGGGCAGACACAGTAACGACCAAACAAGTTTTGAGGACTTCCGAAATGAAGACACTGAGGATGATAGCAGACATGACACTGAGGGATCGCGTGGGGGACACCAGAATAAGAGAGATATGTGAGGTTGAGAATATTATAAGATGGAGCAGACAGCGAAAAAGGGACTGGTACGGTCATGTTCAAAGGATAGACACCACCAGACTCCCCTATATTGCATTGCATAATCAGTCTCATGGGACTCGTCCTCGTAGAAGACCTCCTAAAAGATAAAAGGACCGCTGGGACTCTACCTCACAGGAGGAGCAACACTCTGGAGATAAGACTGCATAGTTCTACAATAAGGAAGAAGAAGAAGAAAATAAAACGATAAACAGTGCAGAAAACCTATATGTATAATAATTTATTAGATGGAAGTACATCATGGAGCTCTAGTGTCAACAATTGAGGCCGGTTTATACGCTACGATAAATTGCAACGATTTCTTGTCAAATATTCATTAATATCAAATAAAATCAAATAACGTCTGCTAAAGAAGCTTTTTCCATGGAAGAAGTAGGGTTGTTTTTTTTAGAGGTTTGATTTTTAAACTAGCAACATTGTTTCTACAGACTGTCAATTTGACAGTTAATAAATGATTTGTAGTCAATACGTTTTGCCATTTTACTATGGATAGATTGACGTCAGAACAGCGCTTGCACATTGTGCAAATTTATTTTGAAAATCATTGTTCGTTTCGTCAAACTCGTCGTGCACTACGTCCATTTTACGGTCGACATAATCGTCCATTCGAGCAAGTTATTCGGAAGACCATGGATCGTTTTTGCACCACGTACACTCTAGTGGATAATACGCATTCACAAAGATGACAATTGTCGAAAATTGGTTTTCACGATTGCGCTTCATTCGAGCTAGCCGTGGCGCTCATATGCCCGAAATAAGCCAATATCATGAAAACATTAACATTATTTTAATGTGTTTTTTTTTTCATTTTAAATATGTATTGTATACCTCTAAAAAAAACGTCCTGTATATCTGTTGTTTAGCGAGAAAAGTGAAAAAGTCGTAAAGCCCAAGAAAAAAGTGGAACCGCCAAAGGTTGCTAAAGGAAATGGAATTCCTCATTTAAAATTATTGAAAGAATCGAAAAAAGAACTAAATGACTGACTATGAATTCAGAATGGACGAAGAGATTGAAATTGAGTTGTTAAGGTTAGTTTTTCCGTTTATTGCGAAAACCGATACTGTAATGAGAAAATCAATATATCCGCACGAAAGACTCTCAGCTACCTTATGTTACGATTCCTTGCCACCGGAAAAAGCTTGAAGGACATGAAATATTCAACCTCCATTTCTAAACCAGCTATCACCAAAATAATACCGGAAAATCATTACGATTAGCAGAAATTGATGTCGGCCGGTATCAACCACCCAATCAAATTCCAATTAATCGCTACGATGTCCTGTTTACACCCAATGATAAATCGTAACAATTCGATCGTTACGATAAATCGCTACGATTTATCGTAGCGTGTAAACAGGCATTAAAGTATCTAAGTAAAACTTGGAGCTCTCAAAATAAGGATAAAAAAAATCACCGAAAAGAATGTGCGGGAAAACGATGTATGATACTGAACAACGAAATAAAGAAGTAATGTAAGGCATTTATATGCTCGCATCATAAGTAAAATAAAAAAGGATCCCTTAGATGGTGTAGACATATGGATCGAATGGACGAGAGAAGAATGGTTAAAAAGTTATATATACGAGTATAAGCAGTGTGAGTGGTAAGAGAAACCACGGACATCCAAAGAAAACATGGCATGACCAAATTAATAAATTATTAAAAGACCGGAGGCGTAGGCTGAGAGGATGGACTGCCACAAGGTTCTGTCTTGACATACCTCTCGATATTCTTCCACATTCATACATCGTAACATGCACGCTCGTCGATTCTTCTCACTTAGAATGTGGTTGCCTTTCAGTATTTGATTACGACAAGATTTTTTTTAATGAAACACGTTTTTTCCTAGTTTTAATTTTATTTTTATCGATATGTTACAAAGTTATTAAACCTACTTCGTTCCGCGAATTTAAATGCAAAAATAAGAAGTGAACATTATGAAATAAGGATCATTAATGGGGCATGGACACATGGAAAGAATGAATGAAGAAAGAAAGTATATGTAAACGGAACTAGAAATAGGGGAAAACCGAAGAAATCGTGGCATGATCAAATCAATCAAATATTAAATGTCGGTCACGTAAGGAGTTGAAGAGAGTTGAAGAAGCGAATAAAGTGTGTCAGGAAAGAACAATGTGGTGGTCCAATATTTTGGGAGATGGCGTGATGGTTAGTTAGTTAGTTAAGATAGATACCTTGCTCATAAATCTCGGTGGATGAATAAATTTTGTGAATGGCCAATTATACACCTATCCATTGGCGTGATTTTTTTAAAACAGATAACGTATAAATATTATAATTACGTACACGTAGATCTGCGCACCTAGGAATTAGTATGGAGATAATATAATCGTAGAATATTTTATTTGGGTGTAAGTCAATAATATGTTGCCGGGGTCAGAAGATCTTATCTCCTCGTGAGGTGCTCACGTGGGAAAGTTATTTTTGCATAATTCAACACCAAACAAATTGGTATTGATATCCGATGGAAACCTAATTGATATCGTACCTGTAAGGCAGTGGTTCTAAAAGTGTGCTCCGCGGAGCTGTGAGGCTCCCCAAGGCCTGTGCCAAGCATAATAAATGTACTTACTGAACTTATTGAACGCAAAGCCATTTAACACTTGGATTCCATAGTATTATACTTAGGAAATTGAAAAACTTTGTTAAATCCACTATTTAATAAAAAATATTAAAAAACACGACATGTTTCGGAGGATACCTTCATCTTCAGCAGTAAAAATATAATAAAAACCAAACAAAGAAATACTAAAAAGAAAAACGCATTTAAAATTCGGTATAATAATTCAAATTTAAAAATTGTGCTGTTTGTACAAAAAATAACTGTTAAAAAATAATTGTTAGTACCTACTTATAACAAATAGCGCAGGTGAATTATTAAATTTGAATTATTGTATCGAATTTGAAATGAGTTTTTTATTAGTCTTTCTTTGTTTAGTTTTTATTATATTTTTACACCTGAAGATGGAGATATCCTCCGAAATGTGTCGTGTTTTTGAATATTTTTTATTAAATAGTGGATTTAACAAAGTTTTTCAATTTCCTAAGTATAATAAATGTGCAATAATGCTACGACCAAAAACTGCAAACAAACTGCAAAGTTCTTGATTAATATTCATAACCTGTCACACAGGCTCTGTCTGTTCTTGTCCTGTTCCTAACAACATATTTAAAATGGGATTCTTAGCACATGCAGCTATGAAGACAAAAAATTCGTATTAGACTGGATGCTGAACCTCGTCTTCAACTCTCTTCTATCACTCTTGAAAATAACATGTGAAAATAAAAACAGCACATCTCTAAAAAGATCGACGTTTTTCATATTGGTGAAAGTACGTTCAGAAGACAAATTATCGACTTTATATAGTTTCTTGTCTTCCTAATGTAGAACCATCTCTCATGCGTTCCTAGTATACCAGATGGTTCATAATATACATTATTTTACCTGTACTCAATAATAATAATAATAATAATAATATGCTAACTTTTATAGCGCCGTTTTTGTGATATAATTACCTCAAGGGCGCATTAAGACGTGTTTTCAATCTAAAAATCAAAATCAAAAATTTCCCACCTTAAACATTAGTATTGTTTATATAGCCACCACATTTAATAGCCAACTTAAACATTACTATTGTTTGTAACAAGAAATTGAGAAAATAAACTGATTTAAAAAAATTATGTTGTTATTTGAAATTTCATGGTAGAGGTTAAAAAAAAGTAAAATATCTTATAAATATGTATATTTAGTTATAATACACTGCTGTTTGTGTCTTCAGCCAGTTTCGGCAGCTCGCTGCCATCTTCTGTTTGTGTCTTCGACTGGATTCGCCAGCTATGCCAAAACCAGTCGAAGACACAAACATCAGTGGATTTTATCTAAATATACATATTAAAAAGATTTTTTTACTTTTTATTTATTTTCATTACATAAACCGATTTCATTTGATTCACACCTCCCATTAATTGGAAACAATTTCCAGTGGAATCAATATAATATTATTTCGTGTATTGTATTATTGTGTGTGTTTTTGTATACTGTTGTAGAAGTCAGGAGTGTATATTGACCTATTTTTAAAATAATTAAATAATGAACATAAAAACACGTTATTGCTTATTTCAGGGCTCCGTAAAATATTTAATGTTTGAAAAGGGTATATATAGTTGACAAAAAGTTTGAGAGCCACTGCTGTAAGATAAGGCACAAAGAAGAAGCGTGTATGGAGTATGCGGACCACGCACTTCGTCAGATTGGACGATCTGTACATTCCAATTAGAATTTCTCCGCTCACTTTGGCGCCATTGAATAATCTAATTATATCAAGTAATTATGTCGGCAAATCATATGTGTGATTTTTGCATGAAAGTAGAAGGGAACCAACTGTGTAGAGTTCATTACCATCTATAAATTTTGTTGATAGTTGAATAACAAAGACATCACACTATGTCTGCAATGTATTGAAGAAGTAGTAAGAATTGTTTGTTGATATAAACATGGGTTCTCAATAGGGCGCTACCGCCTCCCATGGGGCGTTGGAGTTTTCCAGGGGGCGGTAGCGAGTCCAGAGGCAAATGGGGGGCGTTGAGGCAGTCAAGGAGGCGGTCGTGGCGTACGCATTTTAATGAATTACCTATTTCCCCAATAAAACAATTAAGAAAATATCCAAATATAAACTGTTCTGATACATTTGATAATATTTACTTTCTGATTGTAAATAGGCATAGACAAAACATATGTAAATATATTTGATTTCTTTAATGACAACAGAGCTTATGAAAAAATAAAATCGATTTAATAAAAATATATCATTACTGTTGAAATTTAAAACACTGTTATAGGTATATCACAATTTCTTTTTATTTACTGAGTATCGCGACAGCTGTTTCGCCAACCGATGTTGGCATCATCAGGTGTTACAATAAACTGTTTATAAGTTTATTGTAATACCTGATGATGCCAACATCGGTTGACGAAACAGCTGTCGCGACACTCAGTAAATAAAAAGAAATTGTGATATATAATAGTCTTTTAAATTTTAACAGTAATAATGTTTAAGTATCATAGTGTTTCGGCCAAAACAATGGACTATTTAAAAAAAAATCGCCGTATTGTAATATTCTGGGGACTTTGGATTTTTCTTTGAAGCATTTGATAATGTCATTCACGCATGTTTCGCCCCTTACTAAGGCATTTTCGAATTTTTCTTTCGTATTAATTAACTTTTTAAATCAATTTGACGTTTACAAAATATTTCTAAACAGTTATTAAAGTAATATTAATTAAATTCTACAGTGTGAATGCTTTAAGTTTAAAATATTATTTAAAATCAATGTGACTTGGAAATATATATGAATCATCGAGGTACATGGAAAAAGTAATTATGTATTAATATTGAGGAATGGGAGCATTAGATTACAAAATAGAATTTACATTCATTTATCATCTTACCCTCATTATTGTCAACGATTGAAATAGTTGTAGCACTGCTCTAATTGTTGCTCGTGAGAAAACTTTTCATTTATGCAACACATCGATCTGTCTGTCTGGTTATTCGGACCAGTTTTAAAAATATGCGACTATCGCTTCTTGAATCACTTAAGTTACAAATGGATGGCTAATATGCTCCTATGTGGCAACAACTCATTAAAACGGATAGCTCTTAATATACTGACTGGAATATTAATAAACCTGATGAAACATCCGACATAATTCTTGCGGAGTTTGATTCTGTGCCGCGCCTCTTCATGTCTCCGCCCCGGGCGAGATCGGAAAGATGTACTGCGGAACTTGATAAATGTCGGTCGTTTTGGTGGAAACAGAAAATTTTTGAACGGAAGTCCGTTACTTAAAAAATATATATAATGACACGGGATTTAGGAAATTACCGTAATTTATTACATATTTACCGTTACTAGGAGCTAGTAGAGTTATAAAAGTTTCATAAAACTTGAGTTTTAATTAAAGTTTTATCTCTTAGTATTTTGTGTTGCGGATGTAAAATGTTTCTTTTTTTATATACTTTGTATACAACACACACTTCATTAAAAAAATAAATATTAAAAACCAATTATGTTTCGGACACACAACCCTTCATCAGTGATATTAAATGAATATTAACAATATAAAAAAAAATCACTAATATGATCAGTTTTGACAAATATTAATACAATATATTTATAAATTTTATTACTTTTAATATCTGTTAAAACTGACATTCGTGAAACTTTTTATCAATATTTATATTATATCACTGATGAAGGGGTTGTGTGTCCGAAACATGTTTGATTTTATAATGTTTATTTTTTAACAAAGTGTGTATTGTATACAAAGTGTACAAAAAAAGAAACATTAATGTTTTATCTATTTAATTTCATGTGAAGCAATTAATTTTAAAGTAATGAAATAAAAAAAAACATATATTAAAAAATTGTTTATTGTGCATGTAAATATATAATATTTATAAACTGCTAAATTAAAAAAAAATTGTTTTGTATATCACAATTGTATTTTTATTTTTCGCGACAGCTGTTTCGTCAACCTATGTTGACATCATCAGGTGTTCTAATAATATATATAATATTTTTTGTATTGACTGATAAATATCAAATCTTTTATTTTTGATATATTATTGTAACACCTGATGATGTCAACAAAGGTTGCCGAAACAGCTGTCCCGAAAAATTAAAATAAATTGTGATACATAAAACAAAGTTTTTTACTTTAACATTTTATAATGTTAAAGTATCATAGTATTTCGGCCAAAACAATGGACTCTATAATATTTAGTTAAATTCCATTTAGTTTTATCATATAAAGATATTTATTATTATTATTTTGTTAACATTATTCAATTATTCATTTATTGTTGGTACACACACAAAGCAATTTGTAGTATCGCATAATTAAAAATATTATAACACTTGTGTCTCTGTTTTTATGCCATTTTTATTGATTAAACCAACCGGTTTCGACGTTTAAATAATGTGGTGGTGCATGGCAAGGAAAGCGCCTATACGCGTGGTGTTACTGAAAATAAAACACCCGGTGTCCTTAAGAATGACACCAAGTCGGCCAAACGTTCCACTACAGTGGCACAAGATTAGGAGTTTTATGCACAATTATTTAATAAAATATAATAAAATTGGGTCAACCTTAAAAACAACGGATTGTAATTGATAGGAGAAATAAGAAAATATTGTGAAAATATTCGAGCAGTTTGAAATAAGGTTTAAAATAATTACTATGTCTATCCCTGTTTTATTACATACACTAATTAAACACTTTTCTTTTAGAAAATAAAAAAAATCGCTTAATGGAATAGCTCGGTAATGGTAGAAAAACGTAACACATTTACGGTACTAAGCTGTGTGGGGTTAAACAAATATTTGGTGTAATTAACGAATGTATTATTTTTTAAGTGTCTACCTATGTACATAAACTTCACCAGGAAAAAAACTCAAGATAATAGTGGAACCTACCTACTAAATACACGTTAGTATTAGCCGTTTGCTGTCATTAGCTTGTATAGTATTAATAAGTAATTTGGAGTACGCCAACCATTAAGCCGTTTCTCAATTTCATCTTTACATTCGGGATATACGGAAGGCGAAATCTGTTCTCTAAACACACATTATGCTCGCCGCACACGTAAAAGGCATTTCAATAAATAATTACGCTTGAAAGAATAAGTCAAACCGAATGTTTTTTATCTGAGATGAATCTATCGCTAATTGTATTTAGGTAGATGTTAAACACGTGCATGAACGATCGTGTTTTTTATCACGTGTTTTTAGTTCTACTGAATTCAATTATCATTTTGTGTAATCAACTGAGTTAGGCGTTAAATCTTTATAATGTCTACAGGTGTTGGTATAAGGTGCACTCTTCAAAAGGTTAAAGGTTCGTTTGGCTTTGGACGTTACTTCTTGAGTGAAATTTAATTAACTGGTATTTAAATATAAAGCATTCGTAAACTCATTCATAAAATATGGCGTTGAAGCAAGGGCAGACACAGTCAGGACCAAACAATTCTGCAGACTTCCGAGATCAATTCAAATGAAATGAAATGAAATCAGTTTATTTTTTAAAAATATATAACTAACTAACTAACTAACCATCACGCCGTCTCCCCGAAAGGGTAGGCAGAAAGAATGGACTGTCACACTTTTACTGATGTGGCACTCCATCCTTCTCTTTCCGCTCCGCGGGAGACGCGGTGTGATGGGTTGCGAACCTCATCGCCACTTACAAACAAAATTAAAGTTTAAGACATCTATTGAGAACAGGTCAAATTTAATATATAATATATTTATAATACTAGGAACGCATGAGAGATAGTTCGACTTTATGAAGACAATATACTCTTTAAAGTCAAGAGTATTTGTCTTCTGAACGAACTTTCACTAATATGAAAGACATCGATCTCCGAGAAATTCATTTTTAGCAGACAGATTGATCTTCCCACCGGTGTTATCAGAGGCAGGTTGGCTCTGGCGGCCGGTAGGTAAAACAGTCGCTGTCGGAGATATCTATCAGGAACAAAATTACCAACTTTCTCTAGTAGGGCCGAGTTCTCGAAACATCTCCTAATTAATCTGAAGAAATGGGTAGTGAGATGATCATCCATTTGAACCTGCAAAGAGTTGGTCCCCAACATCCCAAAACAAACGCAGTGGGATAGAGTCACAGAAAAATACCATACACCCTTATGAAGAGATTAACCTGAACCTTCTCTAGTATATCGGAATATCTCGCCTCGTGAGGACTCCATATCACAAAACCATTGTTGAGTCTGCTCCGAATCAATGAGTTGTATGGGACTCTGAGCACATTGGGATCTCTGAAAACCCCTCCGAATAATGAAGCCCAACATTCTCAGTGCAATGTCATAAATCCTCTCGATATGAGCACGAAAATGAAGACACTGAGGATGATAGCAGGAAACACACGAGGAACACCATAATACGAGAGATATGTGAGGTTGAGACTTGAGCCGATTATAAGAAGGATAGACAACGTAATAGGAACTGGTATGGTCATGTTTAAAGAATGGACACCACTAGACTCCCCTATAGTACACTAATATATAATCAGTCTCACGGAACTCATCCTAACGGAAAAATGGACACCTGAGAATCCACATCACAGGAACAGGAACCCTCTGGAGAACATAGCACATAGGTCTATAGCTAAGAATAATATTAAGAAGAAGTATGTAAATATACATAGGTAAAATTTTTACTAACCATCCTGTGTTTAACGATGGAGTTTTATAACACCATTAAAATTTATACAATGTGTCATGCAAACAGGTAAATTTTTAAGACTCATTAAAATTTGAATGATTTGAAAGTGCCGCAATTTTCTCTGTCTTTCTTGATTTTGCACTCCATACAAACGTATACTTTCTACTTATCTTATAGCCATTTCCTAACTGTTTGGGGTCGGCTCTTTTAATTAAAGAGCGCTTAGCTTCTCGGTTCTGTGCCATGACACTCTCAATTAATAATAATATCAAATCGAGGGGGCAAAGAAGGTGTCTCCACATGTGGTGTCACTATAAGATCCGGCGCCCTTGGAAACAACACAAAGTCGGCTAAATCTTTCACCACAATGGCAAGATAAGAGAAATTGAAATTGAAAAAGTCACCGCTACAAAAGTCACTTGCCATTGACACGACGAATAAGAATATCGTGTCTCTTTTGACGGCTGACCATCAAGTTGGTGGGTTCTATCATTCCCCCATATGACCCCTATTTTTGTTGTCTTTGCTCTTCTGCTTATTTGACTTTCAGTGGCGGTACTCCCATAGAAGCCCAGAAGCCCGGCTCGCCTAAGAAATTTTGAATCAAAACCTCTTCTGGCTTACAGAGGTTCAGCTCCTGTGGCTATTCCTCTTACGTCTGATGGGAACATTGTTGGGAGGTGATTTGGTGGGTTGTTGGATTATGCGGGGGCACGATTACTTAGATTTGGGGGTTTTGATTCAAAATTTATTACGCAAGTCTGGCTTCTGGGCTTCTATGGCAGTACAGCCACCGATGACTATAGCATCGCAGACGACCGTTCCTAGCTTTTTTCGTCTGACAGAATTTAAGACGTAAATCAGATTTCAAAATAATAAATCTACGAGTATTTGTCTAGTAATATAGTATTTAATAAACGAATATTTTTTCATACTACACATCGATTGGGACTGCACCTTAATGCCGAGAAAATTCAAACAAGGAAATAATAGTTTTCTTGTTTTAGATAAATTTAAGATAATCACATTGTGGAACTGACAGATGTTTAGTTTTTTTTTTTTAATTAAACACTGTTTTTATACATTTAAGTATATTTTTCTAGATATATTTTAAAGGTACTTTCATAATCAAGAATCACTAATAAACTGATTCTGATATCGTTCTCCCGATGGTGTGGTATATGGTAAAACCTTCAAACCACGTGGAAAAAAATATACTTAAATGTGGGAAAACCACTTTTATATATTAATAGAAAAATCTAAAAAATAAACCAATGAAAATATTATAGAGAGTACATACGTGTTGAGAATTTGAAAGAAAGTTATTTGCATACTACATTGGAACACGTGATTAATCTCACTGTCATTATGGTACTGAGCTTAAAAATCGTGAGAGAGTTTGAAGAATACAAATTTTCCTAATTGATATCTTTGACAGCATCAGTTCAGCCTGTTCTAGCTTGGGGTATTTACATATCCTTGGTCTAACTCCCGTACATTCATATATTGTAATACGCACTATCGTAGATTTTTTTCCCCGGTTAAGTTATCGATTAATTTGGAAACGCCAAGTGTTCCTCGTTCTTTCTTGACAATTTTTCTATTCGCACTACTAATTAAGACCATCTAGCCAATCGTTTTTTCATTTTGTTAAGGGTGGATTCATCTGCAATACATCCCTTTGTTATATCTTCGTTCTTTTTCGATCATACATTGTTTACACGCACATTTTCTCATTTTTAAAAAAGAAAAGAAAAAAAAAACAAATTATGGAAAATGATGGTCTGTTCATAAATTTACGCATGTTGTCATGGTAGTCGTCAATACGTTAGTGGTATCATGTATTGTATAAATAAGTAAATAGAACCTTTGTGGCATTCAGATATATAATTTCAATTAACGATTCCTCAATATTTCTGCTCTTATTTCAGTTTATTAGTGCTTGTATAATGGAGTTGCTTGTGCTTTGGTCGTTCCGAGAAATAAACATATGAAATAATTTATCATATTTTTCTATGAAGATATATTATTTTATATTCATGATTTTGTTTAAAAATATTTATTTTGTATATGCAATATGTAGTTACACCGACAAAAGGCTCTGTACCCCAAAACTTGATGTTTGAATTTTATTTTAATTTTAAATAAAGTTTCATCTTACAAATTTCAAAAATATTGTTAAATAAATTATAAGTTAATTTTTCCTATAATTTCATTATGTTATCTTATTAGTCATTACGTCAACTATTTCTATAGAGGCAGCAAACTTTCTCTAAGCTGCGATAAGGGCTGACAATATAAGGGCTGTTAAATTTATTTCAAATATCTAATCATACTATATTTTCAATTAACAAGAGAAATACGGAGATCTATTGGAAAATTCAGAAAAATGCAATTAATTTCGTTTTTTTTTAAATAGATTCAGTTTAACGTCTAAAAATCCAAAATGCTTATTATTATGGGAAATACATTTTCACTTAATCTATTACTATACGTTAAAAATTGTATGCTTACTTACTAACTTATCAGCCGAGTGTCGTCCTCTGCTGAACATAGGCCTCTCCCAAATTGTCACTCTTATCCATCCACGTCCAGGAATCCTTATAACATCGTCGGTCCAGCGTGCAGGGAGACGTTCAACTCTGCGGACTCCTGTTCGCGGTCTCCACTCCAGAACCCGTCGGTCCTCTGACAAAGATGGCCAGCTCACTGACACACCTTGGTTCCTCAAGGTTCCATTGCTCTTGCTTTTGCTCTCAAGCATGGCTCTTTCCACGGCTCGCTGGGCGATCTGGAACTTTTAATTGTACGTTACTGTAAAACTTTGTTTACTTTAATGTTGTTATATTGATATAGTGGTCACAAAATACAAATTCGTAATTTCAAATGAAACTATACAAATCTAATGAGGTATTCACTTTTATTTTCTATACAATAAGCTCATCTCAATAGATCTCACATGGACTATGTTATATTATATTATATATTTCTCAGTACCTTTTTGGTAAATAACATAGAAATATATATTGATGGTTAGTATAGTTTTTCAAATGAAAAGTTTTATATTATAAAACTTTTCATTTGAAAAACTAAACCAACTAACTAACAAACCATCACGCCGTCTCCCCGGAGGGGTAGGCAGAAATAATGGAACACCCCACTGTTCTGTCCTGACATACTTCTCTCGTCATCTCTATATTCATACATCTTGCCATGTACGCACGTCGATTACTCCGTCTCCTCATGTGACCGACATTTAATATTTGATTAATTTGATCGTGCCACGTTTTCCACGGCCTTCCTCTATTTCTAGCTCCGTTCACGCCGTTTACATATACCTTCTTAACCATTCTGTCTTCACGCATTCTTTCCATGTCGCACGCTTAATAGTAAATTGACCGATTATGGTTTAGGTCATAATTGAGTTAACATTAGACAGAGACTTGTGTTAACGCTATCCATCGTTTCGCTTTAAAATTAAGTCAAAATTCCGCCAATTGACCTCCATTACACTATATCGGTCTTTTTCATTCGTACGTGTTTTTTGATTGTTTTTGTTAAAACACCGACTCATGTCAGATTGGGCAAAACTTGGTTTTTTGAGTTAAGCCAGTTTTCTATTAAGCGTGCGATGTGTCCAAACCATCTTAATGACCCTTTCATTATTTTGTTTATAACACTTTCATTCGCACCCCATTCACTTCTTATACTTGCATTTGACACTCTGTCATATATAGATTTACTACACATTCATCTGAGAGATCTCATTTCAACTGCATTTATTACACTTTCATCCTTCTTTTGCCAGTTCCATGCTTCACTTTCATACATAATGGTCGGCACAAGAACACCATTATGCACTTTTCATTTGATAAATGTAAAAGGGCAAATTATAATCAAAGTAGAAAATCACCGAAAAATTGGATGCAAAATCAGTTAGTTATATTCATTGTAAAATAACTCTCACTGTCAACCTGAGTGAGTTCATTTAAAAGCGTTCCCAATTTCCTTTAACTTTCTTTCTTTGAATATTTACTATAAATTCGTAAATTTAAAAAAAATGTTAAATGAAATGTGAGAGTTGATTGGTTTCGTAATTACCAATGATTTTTAAATGTCTCTTCAATACAATATTTTATTGGGTTGAAATGTCGTTTCATTAAATGCCATATTATGGTTTACGTTTTCTACAATTAAGATAACAAAAGGTGCATCTTTCAACAAAAAAAAATACTTTTCTAAAATAGAATTCCATTGCTTTTGGAGAAAATCTCAATGACTCGGTTTACTTTTTACCGCCCGTCTTCTGCACCAGAAATATTTTGTTCCGACTAGTTTACCTCATAATATAAATATTGTTATTGATGTTTGCGGTTTAGTTTGGTAAAATTCTATTATATTAATGTATAATGAAAGAGCAAATTGCTTTTTCAGTTTTACGTACATTTATTTATGAGAATGCCTTCGCAAAGCGAAACAAATATGTAACTATTGTTTATATATTTTTATACATAAATAAATCAATGTTAAACCAGAAAAGCAACCGCGCTTTTATTGTACCTACAATAATTTTATAAAGATTGTTAATTGAACTTTATTGGAATGAATGAAAATAAATAGTTAAAAAAAAATTCTACAAATTTAGATTTATTCCAATTTTTATTTTTATTTCAACCACTTTTGGTAGCGTATTGTCATTTTCTGGTGATTTCTCTGTGAATCTTTTTTTCTGGTGATCAGAAGATGTCAACGAGCATGTAATTTACATAAAAAATATTTTGTATATTCATTGATTATTTTTTACCCACACCCCTACAAACTCGTCCCTACCCGGATTGCTAGGTCATCATGTCGGACCCAACTCATCACATCATCAAAAAAATCATCATCATACCATCCAACAATATCCAAACTCAACACCCGTCAACGAAAATTTTAACATATGTGAGAATAATAGCCCTAGGCTGGTCTATGATAAAAGTCATGATCCCTAAAAGTCATGATCCATAATCCAAAATCCATAAATGGCATTTAATGTTAACTATAGGTTAGTTGTATTCAGTTCGACAAGCGTAGTTTTACTTACTAAAAGTGTATAAAATTTGATGTGAATCCTAAATTTGGCATAGAACAAAATGTGTTGCCATAGCAACGGAAAATATTAAAGCACAATACAAATCGTATAAACGAATACCTATTTCCTAACTCTTATAATATGGATTGTATGGTCGATTCAAGAATATAGGTTACTTACACAAGACGCTATTTTCAGAAATCATTAGTAACACATTATCTCGAATTAACCTCACAACGCGCTTTTCTTGATACTTTGGAATAGTGACGGGATGGATCGAATTACATTTTTCGCTTTCGATTAAAAAAATATGTAAATTGAAGTATTTTAGTGTTAAGTAAAAGCACGATGCATAAAGGACACATATTATTCGATTTGTAGATAAAATAATAATTAATCGATGTATTAGTAAGTCAAAAACACATATTTTCGAAAAAATCATATAATTTTGATATTGAGTAAAAGTACTTAAATTACAACACTTGTAATTGAGAGAGAATTTTTTAAAATATGACTTATTTTAGTCCACACAATGATGTTAAACGCCATACATATTTTAAAAAATTGGGTAATTGTATATATTCTTTAAAGAAAGATAAAAACGCTGTTTGAAATTATTGACATGTATCGTTGCTTTAGTGTATAGCAATGACAGTCGAAATATCGTGCTATATAGTCTACTGTCGGCTAAAGTCGTATTTAAACTTATTTTTCTCGAAAGTTTTACACCTTCATCATAGGGAGAACGACATAAAAATATTTCACAGTGGTAACGCCTTAAATTTTCAAAAAAATATAAATTTATTTAGAAATTGGTAACCATTAATTTAAGATTATTGTATTTATTGTTGTTCAATTTATTTCGGATAACAGACAGCAAATTGCATACATACATAAAAACCCACAGAAACAATACAGGAAGACCAATTACATATTACCACATTTATTACATAAATGTTTAATAATATGAACTACACATATATGTATGCATACGTCTACAAATAAAGGTATACATACATAAACACATACAAAACTATAGTTTATTTGAGATAAACTTAAGGCGGTAACACTATGGAATTTCATAATAATGATTTATTTTATAAATTAAAACAATGTTTTTCCAATTTTGAGTTCATTTTTCTCGACATGTTTCGAATGCTTCATACTTTCATTATCGGGAGAACGATATGAACTGAAGGTGACAAAGGTGACATCGATGAAGAAGATTTTTTATGCTTTTGAAACATGTCGAGAAAAATAAAGTCAAAAGTGGATAAAACAGTGCTTTAATTGATAAAAAAAAAACGTAATTATAGAATTCCACATGTCAATTTTATCTAAAATGAAAACAATTTATTATATACTTTTGAGTTTATTTTTCTTGATGTTTCGAAGGTTTTATACCATCATCATCAGGAGAACGATACAAACTCTTTTTTTATATCGAGAATGATATATCGTTCTCGCGATAATGAAGGTGTAAAGCTTTAGTAACATGCCTAGAAATATAAACTCAAAAGTGGAAAAGGAGTGTTTTGATTCATAAAAGTGTTATAAATATTTATCCAATTTTTAATCAAAATTAATGATTTCAATATAATATGCATATAATTTATTGAATTTATGTGGTAATTTTCTTGCTTAAGTATTTGACAGTTTTAAGAATCCCATCACTAGTTCGGAACTTAAAGATAAAATATTTTTTCTCTGCTTTGAATACTCGGCAAGGTACTCAACATGCATAATATGCCTCGGAGACCAAAGAGTACCGCAGAGCGTAATTCTAAACCATCATCATTAGTTTTTTGTACATTTGTTTATCGGAAGGTCAGATATCACTTTAGGTCTCATCCGTCCTTAATCTATTTGTCCAATGTCAGAGTAGAAATGTCAAAACGTCCGTGGAAAATCAAATGATCATAAAACAAAAAAAAAAATATCCAATCAAGTTATAACGCACTGGAGATGAGGCCTATCTGAACAGCTGATTAGATGCATTTGATTTTTTAAATATTTATATGTGGTAATATGATGTATTATATGACATATAAGTTTAAACGATATTATGTCGAGACATTAATAACAAATGTAAAATACTATATTAAACACTTAAATCACTGTACAAAGTAAACCTCTACAACCACTGTTTCTCACTGTACAATAATAGTTAAACTTTAATAAAACTAGCATAGATTAGATTTTATATTTGTTTCATAAAAATGAAAAAATGTATACTATTGAAAACGTCAGTTTTATTATATTTTAAGATAAAAATATGTTTCGTATTCTTAATATTCCAGATGCCTTAGCATGGCAAAAAGTCATACCCAACATAACAAAAAATAAAAATTTCATTCGTATTAAATATAGATTTTTTTTTTGTTAGTACGTGGTTAAAATGTACTTAAATGGACCATAAAAAGCAAAACTAATCAACTAACTAACCATCACGCCGTCTCCCCGAAGGGGTAGGCAGAAAGAATGACGATCGAGAGACGCGGTTTGATGGGTTGTGAACCTCATCTCCACCAATAGGAATCTCCCGCGCACACTTCGATCGCCTAACGTTAAATAAATCTAAAACAAATAATATAAAATACAATGATATAAAATAACAACCTAATAAATAACAAATATAAAAATACTTTTAAATATACTTCTTTAAATTGTAAAATATCATACCTATGCATAACATCTTTTTATCTTAGAATCGAAAAATCAATGCATCCGGAAAGTGCAGGTTGCGGGTGCAAGTTCCTTTTCAGGAAAATAATTTTTCGGTACTCAATGTAAGAAAATATGACAAATAAAATAATTAATGAATATGAACTACTTTCACGCTAATATTGATTGACACACCATTCTCGATTCTTCCACATTCTACATCGTATCATGCACGCATGTCGATTTCTCCGACATCACATATAATATTTGGTGTATTTTTGGTGTCATATTTTCTTCGGCCTTTTTCTATTTCTTGTTCCATTTACATCGTTGAGGTATAATTTTTTATTAAATTCATACATTCCATGTTTAATTCTAAATTTCCAGATATAATTTTGATTATATTTGAAATAATGAACCATTCATTATTTTGTTTATTACTCTCATTCGCATTGCATTCACTTCCTACATTTGCATTTGGCAATCTATCATCCACAGACTAACCACGTACTATTTTTGAAGTTCTTAGTGATTAAAAAAAATAATGAATAAAATAATTCAATCAAGAATATTTTCTCTAAACTCATTCGAGATGTGCATATATTAATTTTAATTTTTTTATACAAGTTGTAGAAAAACAATAAGATCTGTTTCGTTGTTTGGATCAAGCCTTATAAAATTATGCATATATTTTATTATATATCTACCAACGTGGAATTTTAAATTATACGCTTATTATTTTTCCCTTATATTAAGCGATTCGATCTTCATGGAGAAAATTACATCCATATGTTTTTTTCGAAGGCGTATAAAATTTGGGTATGAAATTTAAAAGGCGTATTTAATTTTCTCATCACTGCGTGGGTGTTAGGGTCGTGAGAGTCAGAAAGATCCTTATTTGGTTTAGCCTGATATAATGTTTACGTCATGAAATTTCAAAATGGCCCTTGGAAGTACTTATATTCCAATAAATATTGTGTACTTTTGACAGATGATATATATGATGCCTCCTTAATAATTTATTTCCATCATTTACAATCCAACGCCTTCAGGTACCAATCTTTACTTTGTCCTGTTTGATTCAACCACACTGTTATAGTGTAATCGTTTTCACAGCGGCCTGACTTTGAAATGCCTACAGGACTTTAATGGCTGTATAATTTAAGCCAAACCAGCAGTTTTCACAATGCTTGTTCCGAGAAAATAATAAGCAATCTACCTGTGATGCCAGAAGGGAGAGTCAATCAATCAAACTTCCGAATAAGATCGCTTAAGATATTTTTATTTTTTAAACTAATAATACAGTATTTAAAATAAAATAAAATAATTTTAAATACAAATACAAATATTATATATTTTTTAAATGTCTTACCACAAAGTGAATGCTCAATACAAACATTTAATAATAAAGTGTTTTTTTTATATACTTAGTATATAACACTCACTTTATTACAAAATAAAAAATTAAATACCAAACATGTTTCGGACTAACCTTTAACATCTGTCATAACTTACCACATTTGTAATTTTTTTTATAATATTTTAAATATATATATTTATACAATATCACTGATTGGTTAGTCCGAAACATATTTAAATAATAATTAAATAAAATGATGTTTTTTAACTACTTTCACTTTTGTCTTTATTTCGACAGCGACCGGTTTCGCCAGGCTCGCTGGCATTGACATACTGGTTATGTACGACACCAGTATGTCGATGCCAGCGAGCCTGGTGAAACCGGTCGCTGTCGAAATAAAGACAAAAGTGGAAGTAGTTAAAGAACATCGTTTTATTTAATTATTATTTAAAATGCACTTCCGTCATCAGATTTCAGTAAAATCATTTGATTATCTTCGAAACATGTTTGGTATTAAATTTTTATTTTTTAATAAAGTGAGTGATGTATAAAAAGTATATAATAAGAAACATTCAACATCTACAACACAAAGTTATGGCGAATATAGAAGAAATAATAATACAGTAGTCAAGATGAAAATGCTCAAAAAATTTAGGCTATACATAGTCTAACTAACATATTTGTTCCTTGCTTGATTAATTGTTTTAAATAAGGATTGGTAAATTATTGGTGAAATAAATGAATCCTAGGTTATGGAGTGTATCTTTTAAATGCACCCTTGTCTGCAAGCTCCATTACAGTCCTAAGATCGTTTCATTAAAATCTTGAAGATTCCTTCATGTTCTTTTTTTAAATGGTTGCGTTGTTGCTATTTTTGGGTAGGACCCTTAATTGTTGAGTATTAGGTATACTTAAGTATTCTTGAAAAATATCGCTTTAAAGCATAAATAATTTTATTTTCAGACCAATGTGATTCGGAACAATACATTGTTTTTATTGTGTGAGTGTATTTTATTATTTAAGATTATATTAGAGCTGTGATTGTGAATATATTATTAATTAGGATGATAATGTACATTGCTTTAATAAAACAGAATATTATAATAGTATACAACAAAAGTGAAATTTTTGATAATTACGTTGGATGATTGCAGATTTCTTGATGTTGCACAAGTTTTAACAATATGCATCTTGTTAATTATTCAGTATCGTTAGCCGTGCATTTTGATTTTTAGTTTATATATGGCATAATAAGGTACAAAAATATAAAAATATACCACAACATCATTTAATAATGTAGTGAAAATTAAAATTTGTTTAGTAAGGACTTCTTAAGAGTTTGCTTAAGTCTTGCTTTTTTAATTCAAATGTAAAAAATGTTAAATTTGATGTTATATTTTACAATGCAATATTAACTTTATAAAAACAATAAATTTTGTTATAATTTTATATTTTTGGTTTACATTTGTACAATGTACAATACATAAAAATTATTTTAAATTTATTTTTGTATGTATAAAAATTGCGTTTTGTTACAATGAATAAATAAAATGCCACATATACGAGTACACAAACATATATTATTTTAACTGCGTTTTCTGGGTATGAAGTAGTACTATTTGGAAAGAGTGAAAGAAAAAAAATTTCAAATATGATGAATTATTACCAGTTTGAAGCTCTTCAAAAACGTAAAATTTTCAAAGTTTCATAAAATGCATTGTTAAAAATGGTCGACGCTCCAACAATGGGTTTTCCATTAGAAGATAATGTATCTCGACAGACACATTAGATACACGAGTGTCTATATGGAACGCGGAAACCAAGGATGCATTCAATCTGTTTTCCAAAAAGAATCGAGATCTGGGTCTTGCAAAAGACAACCACCGCATTGTCGGCTGCTGGACCGGCGGATCGGTAGCAATATTGATACTCTTGCGTCACAGACAATATCTTCTTCAATTATGTAACGAAGAAAATATCTCACAATGGTGAAAACTGACCGCTTTGTACACACACGAGAGTTCTTTTGAGATTGTTCGAAGTTACCAACGGATTAATTGAAATTTTTGATAGGACAAAGGATTGAACCGAATTTCAATTGATGTTTATGTGTGGGAACTTGTTGCTTGACTGGTTCTCGGTTTCATCTATATTCATATTTTTAACAGCCTGTTGTTGATATGTTTATTTGTTCTGGTGTGAGAATAATATAGGGAAGCTTGAGAAAAAGAAATCATTATCTAACAATGTATAATATTTATTTTTTAATACGCTACAATTCAACTTTAGAAATAACTAACAATATTTTAATTTAATTTATTAGAAATACACTCAACTAACAAATGGCTTGAGAATCAAATTACATATTGTATTTAGACGTTACATAGAAATACGTTGTAATAAAATTGTACTTGCTATATGAAGTATTTATTATATATCCTCGATATTCAAACGGAGAAATTGTATAAGTGATGGATTAAAAGAGTTTTTATATAAAATCTCTCTTGGTGCGATTCCAAGATATTTATTATTATTAAAATGTTTATAAATAGTTTTTTTTATATTTTATATTTCAATTCAAATGATCAAAATACCTGTATTATGAATTACTTATTGTACGAATTAAAAAAAAAAAGTATCATACGAACCATCATTTTTACATTATTGTAAATACTGAATTAAAATAATCATTTTAAGAAATAAAAATAATTTAGAATAAAACATTTATTATTTCTTGAACAGTGATGTAAAACTCCATATTAAATAGTTAATACGAATGAGCCATTATTAAATGTTCAACATTTGATAGCATTATCAAATGTTCAACATTTGATAATGCCTTAGAAGGGCGAAAAATGTCATTCCCATAAAATATAGTAAAACTTCTAGAAAAATGACGTTTTCATTCGTATTAATTATAATAAAGCAGGCAAAATAGTTTTGTGAGTCAATCAAGATTCCGGTTTCGATAAATAATCTTTATTCCATTATTCGGTGTACCGTGTTTAATTCAATTATACACCATTTTAGGATAGGAATTGTGGATTTGTGAAACCGGGCATGACAATTTCACCAACCGTAAAAAATTATATTTACGTGTGACAGAGTCTGTATGTAAAATATTAAAATGAAAATATATAAACTTTACTGAAATTGGACTATGATTTTTTTTTACTGAAATTGGACTATTGGATATGATTTCTGATACAGATATGGACTATGAAATATGATTTCTGATACAGGAATCATATCTTCTGAGATCATAAGATTCAACTGTTCAGGTTGACGTTGTCCAGAACGGATTTCGTTGGCAACAAAATTTAATATCATATTCACCAGAAGACGGCAGTGAGCTCAAATATTAGTAGATTATAACTTAATTTACATTTTTGTTATATAATATCATGTAATGAAATAGATGTAAGCAATAATCCTCACATATGTCATTAAGGCAAGGGCGGACACTGTTAATACGAAAAGTATGCTGAGCACGATGGGAAGAAGACGACGAGAACACTACGTGCTATTGCTGGGATGACTCTCCGTGATCATGTTAGGAACTCCACAATCAAGATGTGGTCAGATAGGGGCCACAACGTCGATGGTTCTGGTACCAACAGGTCCAGATAATGAATCCCATAAGAACTCCAAACATGGCTTGCATACATAGAATACCAGAGATACTCCAAAAACGATGGAGATATAGCTGGAGTTCAGAGTAGGAGAATCAAAGGATGAGAACCCTGTCATAACAGACTCTTAAGTCTACAATAAGTCGAAGAAGAAGAATAAGAATAAAATAGAACAACCACTTTAGAATAAACATACAACGATTTACATTACAAATATTTTGCAAAAAAAAACAAAAGTTTTTACAATTCTAATTACGTTATTAGAAACGTAAAAAAGTACACAGAAATTAGTATTTACGTAATTATTGCACGCGAACACAAGAAGAAAAAAAACGGTAGGCAACCATTATCCGCTATTCTCTCTGAGCGCAGGGAAAATAATTACCCGAGTCCGAGAACATTCTCGTTGAATTCTCCGCAGGTAGTCTGGGCACAATGATTGATGCAAATGCGAGAGCATTAAAGAATTGCTAAAGAAACCAGTTTCCAAGTACCCGAAATAAACCACCGCAGACACGCGGACGTAACTTCTCGAGTCCTTCGGTGAAAGTTGTAAGGAACCGTCTTGCTTTTTTTAACCCTTTAACTCTAGCATTTGTGAAATTTTATCAAGAGTTGCCTACTTCCAGATTTCATAGTAACTCTTAGATAGTGGAACAATGCATAAATAAGCAAGTTTGTTATTAAAAAGTCCAAATAAAACTAGAGGGGTAGGCAGAAATAATGAACCGTTACATTCTTCTGTCCTGACATACTGCTCTCGCTTCCTCTACATTCATACATCACGTCATGCACGCACGTCGATATTTCCGACTTCTCAGGTGGCCGACATTTAATATTAAATTTACCATAAATTATGTTTATAAATACAACATCTAAAATAATCATAAATTTCATTTTATTCTAATCCCCTTTTTACCTTGTGGGTTGTTTTGGAAATAATTTATTATATTTTTATTATATTTGCTGGAGAAGTCTCAAATACTCTATTAAGGGGGTGTTCTGGTCTAGAGGCATCCATTTTGGAAGTTTAGTCGAGCTTATAAAATAATTTTTTTTACATTCATTTCTTCACAAAAATACTTTATAAATACATCTCGACATAAAAACATTTAAAGCATAAACAAAATGCACATTTTAATTAATTAATTTATTTTTATTTTCATTATTTATCAACAGTTTAGTTTGAACAATATTTTCTTCTTCTTCTTCTTTAAAAGCCGTTGTCTCCACTGCTGGACATAGGCCTCCACCATACTTCTCCATGTATGACATGTCAGAGTAACAATACTTTATTTTGTTATATTTAGCACTGCAAGCGATGCTTCATCAGGGTATTAAAATAAACTAGTTTATGATTTACTTCTAAATATGTCACTCCTTAAATTAAGTGCATTCGAAAGTACAGCTTTAGTTTATTTATTGTTTTTTGAACAAAGATGTAAAACTCCATCTTAAATAATTAATACGAATGAAAAAACTTATGTTTTTCTAGAAGTTTTATTATATTGTTTTATTATATTATGACATGTTTCGCCCTTCTAAGGCATTTTTTCTTCTTCTTACTTCTAACACATTTGATAATGCCTTAGAAGAGCGAAACATGTCATAATATAATAAAACATAATAATAAAACTTCTAGAAAAACATAAGTTTTTTCATTCGTATTAATTACAGCTTTAGTATTTATTAAAAGCGTATATTATAATCAAATAATTTCATATCGTAATAAAACTTCCTATCCAATAAAATGTATATATACAATAAAGCCCCACATACCTTATTTATTGAATGTTATTATTATATAAAGAAAAATTATGCATAAAAATAATTATTCTTTAATGTCTAGAGTATGTGAAGGTTAGAAAGGTCTCATATTTGGTTCATGTGCTAATTGGAAAATGATACCAACATCTTCGGCTGATAATCATAGGCAAAATGGAGGGACGTTGGGGAGTTGGTAGAAAACAGTTGTCCTGGGTACGGAATATAAGAGAATGAACAGTAATGAGCAGAGTGGAGAACTTTTACAAGTGGCACAGGAAAGAGATGCTTTCGCAGCAGTGATCGCCAACGTTGGAGGGACCTGACACGGCACCAGAAGAATAATCTAGAATGTTTGTTAACTAAAAAAACATGTTTATTTCGTGCTTCATTCTACGTGTTTGCTAAGAATTTTTTCCTATATATTTTTGTCATGTGGTATTTTGTAATATTTTCAGTTGTTCAATTTTTACATAATTCTGACGTAATTCTACATAATTCTGATGGAAAAATTGGTTGCGTAATTGAGACACGAGCCTTATATTAGATTATATTATATAAACTCATAAACAAAAGTAAGGGAAACTGCATTCCTTTTGAAAATAAATTATAATTTAAATATACAAACGCACGATCGTTTGCGTAATTTTAACGTTTAATATGATATCACGAACCATTAATTTAAAATTCATCTGATTTACAAGAAATTTTCTATAATTCAATAATTTTCTTTTCTTGATATATCCTGTATAAAAAACGATTATATTTATATTAAAAATTACTGTCTGTAGTTGTAAAAGGATTAAGCTGAGACTAGGTTGATATAATTTTTATAAAGCCGTTCCATCATGTTACCTCAGTAGATGCGATGGGAAAATAAAGATAGTTATCAATGACTACGTGTTATGAATATTTAATTGAATTATATGTATCGGTAGCTTTAAGCTACCAGTAACTTACGTAAATTGTAAATTATAAAAAAAAAATTGGAAACAGAATATGGTGGCCGAGGCGCTTATAGGACTTATGACCTGTCATTGGTTGGGTTTAGCGATCGCTTTATGTTTAACAATATTCTGCATTCCGCCCTTCTTACGACCACCACGTCTGACAATTTTTTGGAAGTTGTATATATGCTAGAATGCTGCGCCTATCTTCACGTTTTTAGTTCACCTACACTAGCGTCATCTATTAAGATTGGGAAGCATTAAGCAGAAAATCTTGATTAATGCAAAATCTTGATCAAATCAATAAAACAGTCAGCAATTGCTTCTTTCATTTAAGGCAATTAAGATCCATTAAAAGAAATATTCCCATTGACAGTTTTAAAACATTAATCAATTCCTTCGTCGTGTCCCGACTAGATTACTGCAATGGTGTCTACGCCAACATCCCCAAACAGCAAACAAATAAACTCCTGTCTGCATTCAATGCCGCAGCAAGACTGATAAGGGGTGTGCCAAAGAGTTGTCACATAACACAGCATCTTAAGGAGCTCCACTGGCTGAAATGTCCAGAAAGGATACAATACAAGCTCTGCTGGACGGTCTATAAGGCGTTGCATGGAATGGCACCAGCTTATATATCTGAACTCTGCATCAACGAGAACCTGAATGCTAGACAGTCTACATTGCGATCAGCTAAGTCTTCTGCGATCGGTAGATTGACTGTGCCAAAACGCTGTCCAAGCACAAACTTTGGCGACCGAGCCTTCGCGGTAGCCGGCCCTTCAGCCTGGAACAGTCTTCCAGCAGACCTTAAGTGCATTGAGAATCAATCAGAGTTTAGATCGAGATTAAAAACGCACCTTTTCAAATTATCATTTCCTGACAGGAAGGGCTGATCGACTTCGTCAGGTGCAGCCCTCATACTAAATATGTTTACATTTTTTTTGTCATTATTATTATTATTATTATCTAGTTGATAAAACGGAGCATCTTTTACAGCGCCCTTGAGATGAGTAATTCATAAAAATGGCGCTTTATAAATTATCCAATTTATTATTATTATTATAATATAATGCACTGTGAAAGGCTCTGCTAATCATACAGTACTAGATTACGCCTAAGAAGTAAGTAAGTCGTAAGAAGGGTGGAATGGGGAATGTTGTTAAATATAAAGCGATCGCTCAACCCAACCAATGACATGTCATAAGTCTTGTAAGCGCCTCGGCCACCATATTCTGTTTCCACAAAACAATTTACATCTTCGTCTCTATTGAGATACAATTAATCCTTATAAAAAATAATTTATCCGCAATGGGTAAAATCCAGTATTTGTCTACAAGAATTTGTATACATTCAAAATGTTGTATAAAAAAACATACAATATTACAAAATATAATTTATTATCACCATTTCCTTTATACTCTTATTCGAAATAGAATAAGGTTAAACTTCCTGTTATTTTACACAAGTCGGATGATATTTAAATAATTGTGTAATATGCGTTGTATATTGGATATATTATACGGGTGGTCAGTATTAGTATCTTTTGGCCAAAATAATTGTTATAAATACACAATAATTATTTCGCAACAATAAAAACAAACTATTATTATTTTTATTTTAACAATGAACTTCAATAAGACTTCATATTAAAGAATAACTGACCGAAAATCAAGAATAATTTAAAATGAAATTAAACTTTCTTAAGCGATTCATTAGAGATCATATTTTTTTTGGTGCTTTGGTTATTTAATTAAATGACTAACTTACTAACCATCACGCCGTCCCCCCCGAATGTGAAGGCAGAAAGAATAGACTCTTCTTTCCTGACATATTTCTCTCGCTACCTTAACATTCATATATTGTGTCACGCGTCGATTTCTCTGACTTCTCACGTGGCCGAAATTTAATATTTGACTTATTTGATCGTGCCACGTTTTTCTCTATTTCTAGTTCCATTTACATCGTTTACATATATATTTTAAACATTATTTCTTCATTTAGTATTTTCAGTTTAAATGCTTTTTATTTATTGAAGCATTTAAACATAAAAAGTACATAGACGGATAGACTGCAGTGTCTGACAGTTAAAATAGACGGGTTTGAATTCTGTCAGTAGCTTGTGAACTATTTTAACATTATTTGTCTTAGGAAGATAGAAGATATGTCTATTTCTCTTCTTCTTCTTGGAGTCCCATGTCAGGTTCCCTCAACGTCGTCCATCACCCTGGCTTAGGCCTCTCTATCCTGTGGTATACGGTTCATGCTGACGGCCTGGGGAGTTTGCCCATAGTGATTTTCTGTCAGAGTTTTCCCTTAGCTGGGGGTATCCACTTTTTTGGAGCTGGGAACTTCCCATTCACCTATCTGCTATGATAGTGGTCATATATCCCGGGGTTCGCGGGGACTGAGAGACCACTCGAGGAGCCCTCAGAACCCCAGGTCTTTATACAATTAGTTTAAAAAAGTCAACACCCTGTCGTAATAAGCACGTAATACGGGTAGTTTTTTAAAATAATATTAAGCTAAAATTATGATTTAAATATTGTTAATTTAGAGTTCCTTAAAAAAATTGATGCAGGTTGCAAGTATTACACATCAATCTCATAAATGAAGAATCTTTTTTAAATATTTCTGATATCATGATTATTTTAATATAAAAATTAGCATGGACATTATTGTGATGAAGATTTTAACATGTTTATGATGCAGTCAGACTATTAATAAATAAAAAAAGCGGAATGTTTGATTTTTATAATCACAAAAGGAATTTTCTTACATTAAATGCATTTATATTAATACAATTGATGATGTAAAATTGTGATTGTTGCATGTATATTTTATTTATTAATTACTTCATTTACTGAAATAAAATAAAAAATTCATCTGTATCATATTTTAAAAGTTAAATTTTTCATCATAATTTAAAAATAAAAATAAAAATACGTTAGTTAGAAAGTTAGAAAGTTTCAATCCTGGGATTGGTTTGCAGCAATTTCTTCTATTCTTCTTTTCCATTCTTCCCTGTCTTGTGCGGCTCTTTTGAAATCTACATATGATGAGCAGCGCACGTCCACCAACAGGTCCTCTAGGTACTCTCGGCGTGGGCGTCCCCTAGAGTTTGTTCCCTTGGTCATACCCTCCATTATGGCATGCAAGAGACCTTCTTGACGTATTACATGGCCGATCCATCTTGCACGCCATTTGGACAAGGTTCTGACCAGGTGCCTTCCTCCTTCGATTCCTTGAAGAACTTCCTCATTCGTGATTTGGTCTCTCCAGGAAATTCCTAATAGTCTTCTATAAGACCACATCTCAAAAGCCTCTAGTCTCCGCTTATCTCTTTCGGATAGGCACCATGTCTCGCTTTTAAACGAATTAATAAAAATTATCTTAAACCATACCATTGACTTTAATAAATAAATGAATTAAGTATCCATTAAAAAAATGATATTTGTGTTGAAATAATATTTATTACACGGAGCTTTAGTTTAAAATGTGCCATTAACCAAATTTCCTTTCAATAATTTTTAAATATGTTTACGCAGAATCAATAATTATTCGAGTTAAGTAATGTTTAAATATTGAACAACGGGTATTAATTGCTTAATGAAAAATGATGTTAATTTTCTTATTAAATAATTAATACGAACGCAAACATATGTTTATGAGAATTACATTTTTTAAGTCAATGTGATTACATACGTTTTATAATAATTATTTATCAAAAGGTTTTTTATAAACTTTGTTTGTAAATTGCTATATATTCACTTTAACAAACTAAGCACATATTTAGCTTTATTACACAATAGCAAAACACGAGAAAGGATGAATTGCAATGATCATACGTAAAATGTATCAACTGAGTTGAAATTAATTGATCAGAACATTTAAATTTATAGTGTCCGATACGTGGGATAAATCTAGATGAAATAATTACAGGTATGCATCGGGATATCGTTCATGATTGCGGAATTCATGAAATCTATAGAATCAACGTGAATATGTAAGGATTAGCATTGAGTAATCTTGATTGAGAGAAAATGAATCGTTGAGAGTGCAAATTGTAACGAGAACAATTAATAACGTGCGCACATTGAAAGTGTTTTGTATTACTTTTGTATCTCAAATGTAAATCAAATTTTCACCTGCAAAAAACTGTGCTCAAGTACTTACGTGTACGTTTTGTTTGATTTTTAAATGGTTTGCAAATCTCCCAGAATATGGGGTGATATTAAGAAGTTTTATTCAGAGGTTTAAATGAACTTTATATAAAACCTTCCAATTAAAATAATGCTTTTAGAGTTATTTTTCTGTCGTATAAAATACATAATCGTAACATTTTATAAAATACTTAAATTAATTATTAAATAATGAAAATATCCAATTGATTTATGAAAGCGACCCGTTTCGCTTTAAAATAGTATTTGATAATACTCTTGCACGGTGAAACACGTCACTTCCAAAAAACATTATTATATTGATGCCGAAACAACCAGCAAGGCTAAACCATTATTTTAATTGATTATAACACTTTAATTTATAATTTTTAGATATTTTATTTGTAAAGGAAATTCATATTATATATAATATTAATTGTCGGCCACGTGATATCTGAGAAATGAACGATGTACGACTGTTGTAGTTGCAAGAGAAATGTATTAGGAAAGACTTAATTTCTTTCCGGAAGACGGCGTGATGGAAAAATATTATAGTTAATTCAATAAATACATAATTTAAATAAATTGAATATTTGTTAAACGGTATTTTTTTCTTTCAAAAAAGCAATCAGTCTTTAATATAATTTTTTATTTTGTTGTATATTAGATATACAATATATAAAGATGAAGTGTATCTCTAGAACATGCAGTGTACATATGACAATAAAAATATATTAAAAGTGATTTTACACAAAGATACATTTTGAAAACAAGCGCTCACTTTGTGGTTGAACATTTAAAATTTAAAATACAAAATAATTAAACAATTTGTACTTAACCACGGTATGATTATTATAATTTATGCCAACAAGTTTCGCTTGGACTCAAGCTTCATCAGGGAAGTATAACAGTTATTGCAATAAAGGCTTATGAAGAACAATTATATATTGTTTCTTGAACAATGATGTAAAACTCCATTATATTATATGAGTAAAAACATACATATTGAATAATTATTAGGAATGAAAATGTATGTTTTCTAGAAGTTTATTATATTTTATGGGAATAACATAAATCGCCTGTATAAGGCATATCAGATGCTTCAAATTGTTTCAAATGTTTCAAATGTTTTCAAATGTTTGATAATGCTAAGAGAAGCGAAACATACCTATCATTCGCATAAAATATAAAAATAACAGACGTTTTCATTCGTATTAAATTAAATTATGATTATATTTGACGAGTCCGTTATAATTTTGAATTCGGAGAGCACCCCATGAACCACTGTTTCATCCATCAAGATAATTCCTACATTAATTACCATAAGAGCTTAGATAATACACGAAATAGGAGCAATGTTATGCCTTCTCCGTGCGGCCGGTATTCCGTGGCGAGTGCTGTATTTAATGTTAGCACCTTTCCTACACCTCGGCCATTACTTCGCTGACCGTTGGCCATACCGCGCTCTGACAGTTCCCGCCATAAACAAAACAACTGTCAAATCGAACGATTCAAAAAATAAACTCGCTTACCCATTTATTTTAATTAGTCGAATAGAACTATTTTATTGAAATTTAAATATGTTCGGTATGGTGTCACCTTAAAGAATGCATTTTTCTCCGAAGGAAAGAAAATTGTTTCAAATGTTTTAGTGAATTGTGATTTCGTTCGAACTATTTGATAAGACATTTGTTTCCTGTGTATTCACCATAATACAGCACCATGAATTTTATTAAGGTAGGATAATTTGAAAATCATGTTTACCCTAAAAGTACATATCTTTTCTATTATTTTTATAGCTATATTTGACGGAACACTTTTTTAAATTTGGAAAAACAATTATTAAATTTAAGTCTACTGAAGACTTCTGATTATAAGAACATAAATTTTGCTTTAACCATTTATTACAGACTTATGAATTTTATTTTATGAACATAAATTCTTCTTCTTCCCACTTATTGGTTTATTAACATCGTCATATTTTGATGAAAGTTTACCTTAATTATCGGTAACCTCTCAGACAAAGGACATACAAACACCTCAAATAAAACGTATTGTAATAGAAAAACAGTGTTTTGTTTAATAAATAAACCATCATAGATACACATTAGGGCAACTCAAAATTTTATTGTTTTTATTCCACTTAAAATTTTAAAATAGTCTTGAAGTAAGAGAGTAAAGATTTCACATTGTCAATAGTATTTCTAATACTCGTAACTAAATCATAAACACTGTTTATTAATTATTGTATCTATCATTTTATAAATTGACTTTGATTTATAAGGGTGAGTATAATTATTAAATTAAAGGTAGACTTATACGAGCCGACACTAATGTGTACCCTATTAAAAAAAAAATATATATAAAAACAGTATTTGTAGTATTAACGTAGTATCATATAATATTTTTTTCTTTTACATTAAAATATGCAATTACTAACTAACTAACTAAAACTCATATTCATAAAATGGTTTAAATAAGTCGTATTTAAGAGGACTTTATTTTATTTAAATGCACTTTTTCTGTTAATAAGCTAAGCTTGCTCCTTGACCCTTGAGGTGATTCATTCTTATGAAGTTATAATAAAAAATATATAATATTATTTAAAAAAATGAATGTCTATAAATGATGAGTCATATCGTAGATCAGAAAAATGCATGCTTCATATAGATTTTACGAAATATATATTTTAATTTAAAATCGAATATAATATAACTTCACTTACTTCTCATGGGTGATCAAGTCTTGAAGAGTTGAGGCTTCTTGGCGTTGTTATTCCAAGTTCTTCAATCCTACGCCTTTAACTCCCAGCAGTCCCTTTAGCGCAGATCAGGAATATCAGCCAGAATATTATCAGGTAATGTCTAGGTCTTCCTAGAAGTCTTACTCCTGGTAGGCATACCGCGTACAGGGTCTGTAGTTCAAATATATGTATTTATTATTTTTTGAACAATGATGTGAAAACCAATTTTCTTGTACGAATAAAAATGTTCGTTTCCTAGGAATTTTAATTAAATTTATGAGAATGTCATTTTACGCCTTTCTAAATCATTATAAAATGTTGATTAAATAATTATCTGCAATCAGATATTCCTTAGCAAGGCGAAACATGATATCCAAAGTGTATTCAAATTTCTAGAAAACATAGTCTTATTCTAATGAATTACAAACAAATGTAAGCAATTCTAAAGTTTTATCTAATCGTAATCTTTTATTTAATTGAAATGTTTTTTTAAAGAAAATCTGGGTTATTTTATTAATATATAAATATGTAAAACATATATTCTTAAATGAACATATATACATATTTGTAGATGTACACACATTTCTTGGAATTAAAAACAGTTTGATAACATTTGTAATTAGTTAGGCCTTTCTATTTGAATTCTCTTGTAATATATAGTATATGTTTTGTTGTTATTATTTACCTTATGTGGATAATAAAAACAAATGAAAACATTAGTTTCCTACATGTTTTATTATATTTTATTTAAATGACATATTTCGCCTGTTTAAATTGATATAAAATATAATAAAACTTATAGAACAAGGACGTTTTCTTTTTTATTAATTATTTAATATGGAGTTTTACATCATTGTTCAAGAAAGAATAAATAACTCGATGCGGACTTTTTCAATGACATTAATTGCTTGATGTGGAATTTATCATCATTGTCAAAGAAACAATAAATGTAATGTTCAAATGTACATACACGAGTATTGATATTAATTATACATTGCATACATATGCAATTATGCCAAAATGTGATAGATGTGCAATTATCCTTTGAGCTTTGTACCATGTGAGAGCACTTATCAGATGTACTCGTAACTCGGGGTGGGTGGGTAGATGGGAGAGAAAGGAATGTGAAAGTGTCGGGGAGCGATGATGGATGAATAATGAAACCAAAAGTGTATCGCAATTTTTTTATCACTGCTTCGATTATAATTGACTTGATGTATCGATTGTGTTTAGCTGAGTCAACTCCGAGAAGTAGTTCACTCATGTATTATATAAC
Source organism: Lepidostoma basale (assembly GCA_022606425.2). Lineage (NCBI taxonomy): Eukaryota > Metazoa > Arthropoda > Insecta > Trichoptera > Lepidostomatidae > Lepidostoma > Lepidostoma basale. The sequence continues at coordinate 639,839 of JAHDVF020000902.1, read as the reverse complement.
TCTTAAAAAAAGTTAGTGTTGAATATGTCCATTTTAAACAGGATGGCACTTATTTTGTTACAAATATTATTTCTGATTGATATGATAATACAATTACTACAATTACTGTCCATCATTTTGAATTGAACCTCAAAAATTCCTAGAAAATTCAGTTGTAATATTACTGTTTATTTTTATGTATTGAATCTCAAAAATTTCTATAAATTCTGTCGCAAATTTACTTCTCACTCATCATAAGTTCTAAAAAACAATCTTAAAATTGTTTTCATTGAAAAACTCAAAAATTTGCATTATAAACCTTCTCCCCCACCCTTCAGATTTCTAAACTCAATATAAGGACACACTGTTTGCCAATTAGGTTCAGTTTGAGAATCCTCGCAAGGCGAAACAAATTGGTCACAATTTATATAAATTAAATCCAAGTAAAACCACTGAACAATTGTGTTTACTATTGAAATTAATAACGCAATTTTACAAAATTGATACCTCAACTATCAATATAATATGATTATATTTTTTTTCTTCTGCTATTGAAAAAAAAAATACTAAAATGAAAACAACTCTAAAGCAAAACTAAGAGATATAAAATAATCAAACACTTTGTATTTAACCACAGAATCGTTATAATAATTGATGCCAACTATCTTCGCTTGGATCCAAGCCTCATCAGGGCAGCAATAATAACTTAGTTATATATACCATAATAACTTAGTTATTACATAATACATATAATAACTTATATAACATATAATAACTCATATTTATTAATTATAACTTATATTATTATAAAATAACCATAAAGCGGTTAAATACAAAGTGTTTTAGTATTTTATATCTGTAACCTTAAAATGTCTACTCACAAAGTTCATATAAAAACTTAATTCTTAAACGATTTCGATAAATATCCTATTTGATTTCATTCATAAGATTATAAATTCGTATCATTTCTTTATAATTAAATTAATGAATTTAACATGACATTTTCCTTAATCGGATGACTTTACTAGATTAGTATTTTTTTAAACTGTTTTCCGGAGGTATTTATAATCCAGGAATACTGAGAGATTAAATCTGTATGTTCTCCACAGCTATAGCAGAGTGAGGGGACATGTTTTATTTTATGCTCCTAATTGCTGCACAGCGGTCCTTTGAAGTTCTCCAGTGTTTAAGGCGATTCGTCTTTTATACGAGGTGGCAAAAGAGATAGACCTCTTTGGATGTAATCATAGCAAATTTATGAATACCCTGACGATAAGAGTAACAAAGAGATAACTTTTGTTCAAATTTAAAGAAAGAAACATTTTGGCTAGTGCTTTCTATTTTTTTTTTGTTATTATGTTTTCTCACTAAAACTGAGAAAACTTGTATGTATCATAAGTTTTAAACGTCAACAAATATTTAAATTCATTTTGGTACATAAATATTCTTTATGTAACATTTTGAATGTATACATATTCTTGTAGACAAATACTGGATTTTACCCATTGCGGATATTTTTATTATTTTTATAAGGATTAATTGTATCTCAAACGAGACGAAGATGTAAATTGTTTTTCTGGGAACAGAATGTGGTGGCCGAGGCGCTTACAGGACTTATGACCTGTCATTGGCTGGTTTGAGCGATCGCTTTATGTTTAACAACAACCTTAATAGATGATGCTAGTGTAGAGTGAACTAAAATATGTAAAGGTAAACGCGGGATTCTAGCATATATACAAGTTCCAAAAAATTGTCAGATGTAGTGGTCATAAGAAGGGTGGAATGGGGAATGTTGTTAAACATAAAGCGATCGCTCAACCCAGCCAATGACAGGTCATAAGTCCTGTAAGCGCCTCGGCCACCACATTCTTTTCCCAGAAAAACAATTTACATATTCGTCTCTATTGAGATACAATTAATATTCTTTATGTATTTATGCTATGCCAGTCGAGAATTTGAATCAGAATAAGAAATATTTGTGCAATGAAGCTGTCATTGTAGGCTTAATAACTTTGTCAATTTTGAATGGAGATACACCAGAGGTATTCTACTTGAATGAAGCCCCTTTCATCTACTACAGTGGAAGGTCAGCTGGAGATACGATATACAAAAAAAATAATCATCATCTCGGTATCAAAAAGGTCAAGCCAAATTAGTTTTAGTCAATAATAAATTGGAAAACCATTGAGCCAAATTGTTCTCCAATATTAAGTATATTCATTTTGTATTTATTGTCCGGGGTAATTTCGGTTAGTAAAATATAATTGAAAAAATTCAATATCGTAATCTTTGAACATAGGTGACTTTAGTTACACCATCTAAAAATATAATAACAGCATGACGTTTTATTCGACAAGGAATGTTTTATAAAATAAAAAACCGCATGTGTGCCTATTTATGTATGCACGTAAGAAGTTACGCTTCTTTGGCGTAATAAAACAAAACATTCGAAATTTTAAAACACAAGTTATATAAAATATAAAATTACACTAAAGAATGTGGAAAATGAATGAATTATTTATCATTGATGTCTAACTTCTTTACGTGACTCCAAAAATGTTATTTGTTACAGGTTATTTCTTCTCAATACAAAGTTTTTACAAATAATATTGCTCAACCTATTCGAAATTACCCCACTAAAATGTGACAGTTCGATAATACGATTTCAGACTTTTTATGACTAACTTCATCCATATCTCGTTTTATGACATGTTTTCACAATTCGTGAGTTGGCACGCATGAATTGTACGGCTATTATTTATCATTGATGACTTCATCATGTCGCACTTCTGTAACAGGGTGCACGCGCAGCTCTCAATTTTACCCTCTACTAAACGGGCCAAAAGTATAATACTTCAAAACTGTTATATTGCTTTGTAACTCTGCTTATGAAAGAAAATATACTACTTGTCATTTAATTATATATTTACTTACTGACATTCAAAAAGTTACATAGAGTTACGGCAGTTTTATATTCAGGAATAGTAGTTTAAAAAAATCGAAATAGATAGGTTTTTTTATATTTACAAAGTAAAATAAATGATTTATTGTAACTTCAAATCAAATCAAATCAAATCAGTTAATTAACTCAAAAACTTGAACAATAACATGTTAAATATTCGTCCGCTTTTTTAGAAGTTATATTATATTAAATGGGAATAACATGTTTCGTTTTGCTAAAGCATTATCAAATGACATTCGATGATACCTAAGCAAAGCGAAATGTGTCGTCCACATTAAAAAATGTGAACAAATGAGTTTTAGAGATGAATACATGCTTTTAAATAAATCGTGTAGATAAACATTTGTAAATACATGTTTGTATTTTGATGGTATCTTCAAGTTTTATAAAAAAAAAGTAATCATTGAAGACGCTTACGTCACTAGGTGAAATAGCTGTAAGTAAATTAAAAACTATTGTGATAAACATCTTTTTATGAATAAGTGTAAAAAAGTTCATATAACACGGAGAAAATGGTGCATATTTAATTTTAATTTTTTAAATCCCCCTTTTTAATAACGTTATTAAATCGACAAATTCTTTTATAACAGTGAACTTACATAAAAGTTAACTATAAAAATATCGTCAGCAGGAAATTTACCATTTTCTTCTGACTACGTGAATAAAACAAAAGTTAGTGAAACAATACATAGAATGTACATATTATGATACTATATGTGTGTGAATATGTAATAACAATTGGAATTGTAACATTTTTTTTACAAAAATCAATAGATATGTGTGTATGGATAAGTGCACTAATTGACTTTTGGTTACCCAATACGGGCCCACAAAAGAAATGTAAAGATTCGTCATTATTTGCAATGTGAATGGCAACTGTTAGTTGCCCAAACGCTGCCATGGCTATATGAATTGTCGGCTCGAGTGTGTAGAACTCTCTCCATTCTATTGCAAAAAATACGAACAGTCTCTCCACGCTGAGTGTCTAAGACTATTCCTTGTTTACTACTTTTATTAAGAGCCAGCATATGAATTCATTCTTGTGGTAAAATATTACGCATGCGGTGAAATAACAATGATTTAATGTAGAATGACCTAAGAATTTCAACAATGTTATACATTTCTCACGCATTTTAAGCTTTAACAATACAATTAAAAGCACGTTATTCAAAGTGTATTTATCATACCTATATTTTTTTTATTATTTATGATGTAATCCGTTTTCTAACTAACTAACCATCACGCCATTTCTTCGGAGGGGTAGGCAGAGGGGATGGATCGCCACATTGTTCTATCCTGACATAACTCTCGCGCCTCTTCTACATTCACATATCGTGACATGCACGCTCGTCGATTGTTCTTACTTCGAACATGGCCACCTTTCAGTAATTGATTCATTTGGTCATGCCATGTCTTCTTTGGCCTTCCTCGACTTCCTTTTCCATTCACACTACTTTCATATATCTTTTTAACCATTATTCCCTCATCCATTCCTTCCATATGTCCAAACCATCTTAGTGACCCTTTCTTGATTTTATTTATCACGCATTCATAGGGTTTACATTCCTTTCTTACTTCATCATTAGATATTCTATTATACATTGTTTCCGTTTTCCATTAGTAATATTATATTTAACGGAAGATACATATTCTGCACTACTGGGACATTATTTAATTGATTTATTTGTACATACAATATATCAGAATCACTAAAAAATTTGGGGTTCTAATAAACTTGATGCAGATTAATAGTTTTTAGTACCGATACAATAATAATGAATAAGCTGTTTATTCTCTCTGTCTTCGGCGAAACGGCGTGATGGTTTGTTTGTACGTATGAAAACAGATGTTTTTATACATATTTATTGTTTAATATTGACAATTATTTTATGAATTATAAAAAAATAAATTTCTCCATTTTTGAGATTATATTTTTCGATTTGACAATTATGTTTACTGGTTTTCAGATATCAAAATATTTAACAGTTTAACATTCTACGTTTATTATTATTTATGAAAGAAAGGTTTCATATTTTAATTATCGGGAAAATACACAATTCGTAATTATAAAATAATATTACGTCTTAATTTTATCAAAAAAATAATATTACGTCTTAATTTTTAAAAATAATATTAAGTTTTTAAGTATAAATATTTCAAATAAAGCATCGATGGCAGTACATAATGGAGTTCTAGTGCTAACTCTTATATATGGAAGTGAAGCTTGGAGCTGACAAAAAAGGATGAAAGTAGGATAAATGAGAATAGAGAGATCACTGAGAATAATGTACGGGAAAACGATATATGATAGAATACTGAATGACGATATAAGGAAGAAATGTAAGGAAGATGATTGCATCATAAGTAAAATTAAAAAAATGATCCCTCAGACGGTTTCGACATATGAAACGAATGGACGAACGTGCATGTTACGATGTGTGAATGTGCAGGAAGCAAGAGAGGTATATCAAGACAGAACGGTATGGCGGTCCATCCTCTCTGCCAACCCTCCGGGGAAACGGCATGATGGTTAGTTTGTTAGTTAGTACATTTTTCATAGCATTTTTAAGGAAATCAAATGATTTGACTGAAATCTCTTGATGGAAGTTCGTTTTAAATAATAATTGAATAATATGATGTTTTTATTAACTACTTCCACTTTTGTCTTTATTTAGACGGCGACCGGTTTCACCAGGCCCGCTGGCATCGACAGACTGGTGTCAATGTCCAGACCAGTCTGTCGATGCAGTCGAGACCAGTCTGTCGATACCAGCGAGCCTGGCGAAACCGGTCGCTGTCGAAACAAAGACAAAAGTGAAAGTAGTTAAAAAACATCGTTTTATTTTCAAGAAAAATTGTCTTCATATAAATATATCTTAATAATTTCAATTCTTCATATGTAATACCTGTAAATCGGTTTATTTAATATTGAACATGTTACATTTCAATATTTATTTCAGAAATTTCAATAGCAACACGCGTTTATATTGCACACGATAATCCGAACATCATACAGTGTATCACGCCGATATGATTCGCCCAAAAAATAACAAGCTTATGACACCTGCATTCCCCTCTTTCACCTTTCTAAATTGTTGGAACATTTTTTATTTAAAAAAATGCGAAAGGTTACAATTTATGACCGTCTAACGATTACTATCCACACAGTCAGCTTTGTTGATATCTTCATAATAAAGATTGATATATAGTCGATAAGGTTGTAGATCTTATCGCAACGAATCACTCAGGTAGTGCACTTCAACTCAAGTGATAAATTTGAGTTGAAATCGCGTTGAGTTTCGTCTTTTTTATATAGAAAAAGGTTGAAGTGCATTGTTGAGAGTGAGAAATACTCGATTAATCATACTCAAAACTCGCAACATGTCAGATCTGTATCGCTATAGATAAGAATGGTTAAGTGATAAATGAATTATGTTTACTGGTTTTCAGAGATGGAAAATATTTATGAATAGTTTTTTTTAATATATAAATAAAATAAAATAAACAAAGATAAAACTAAGGTAATAACCGTGGGTAGAGATGAGCGCCAAATAAACGTGGAGATGGCTGGAACTGCGATCAAGAATGTAAAGACTTTTGTTTACATGGGGAGCAGTATTACATGGGATGGTCGATCCAAGAAAGACGTCGATAGTCGTATGCACCAGGCTTAACTTGCCTTCAACAAGAAATCTAAAATATTCGAGTCCAACAACATAGACCTGAACCTCCGAAAACAACTTAGAAAAACATTGGTGTGGAGTGTTTTACTGAACATTTCTTTTTGTGAACACAATAATCAAAGGGTCATTAAGATAGGTTTGGGACACATAATAAGAGAATAATTAAGAATGTATATTTTAACGATTTAAAACGGAACAAGATCTAGAAAAAGACCTAGGAAATCAATTAAATCAATAAAATTATAAAAGTTGCTCACGTCAGGAGTCGACGTGTGTGAATGACACGATGCGTGAATGTTGAGGAACTGAGAGACGAATGATGAGGAAACGAGAACAGCTGAGGAAGAGAGAGTGTTTTAGGAAATAACAGTCTACTCCTTCGGTAAGATGGTATGCTGGTTAGTTAGTTTTGATATATTATTATATCAAATACCAGATTTCATGTTTAACTCATAAACCTTAGTTTAACTCATAAAACTTTATGCACATTTTATTATATCACTCGCCAAATTAAGTATTGTTTCTTTAAATAACTTATTGAAAGCTTAGGCATTAACACTGTGGAATTCCATAGTAATTCACTTAGGAAATTGAAAAAAACTTTGTTTATTTTCCACAAAATATTAAAAAACACGTCATGTTTCGGATGATACCTGTATTATTATTGTTTAATATTATTTATTAGTTCTTACTGATAAAAAAATAATTATTAGTACTTACAACAATTACCCGAGGTTAATTTTTCAATTTAAATCAATATATCGAATTTTAAATGCGTATTTTATATTAGTCTTTCATTGTTTAGTTTTTATTATTATATATATTTACACCTGAAGATAGAGGTATCCTCTGAAACATGTCGTGTTTTTTAATATTTTGTGGAAAATATTCAAAAAAAATTTCAATTTCCAAAGCGAATTTCTTTAAATAACGTTATAAATGATAATGTAAATCATGTGTATTTACTTCAATGAAGTAATTTTATGAGTATATGACGTGAACGGCAAGTCCAATGGAAAAATCTGAGTTTTTACTTTACAGTACCGACGCTTTATTCCGCGAACCGCCAATTCACCATCCATATAATGGTAGTCCAAATAACAACAGACGGCTTAAGTACTCCTTACACTTGTTCGCTTCGTGTCATAAGGTGAGTCGAGTACCGAGTCATATTTTTGGCTCTAAGAACACTTTCCCCGGAGAAAATAATGACCGAGTAAAATGTGCGTCGAGAAATACTGTATCGCTATCACGTGGTTCTATTACGTTCTGCTCTGGGAAGGCCGCAAAGGAAATGTGAATTTATATTCGACAAATTGTTTACGGCCCTGCTTGAACCGCGGGTTAACGCAGTTAAATATTAATAGGTGTGATTAAGAGATCTCTGGTGGATCTGGTTTCTTGCTACCTATTTGGTCTTTATGATAATGACGTTAGAAATAATAGCCCATGTAATGTATATATTTTTAATTGGAATCAAACTGATTTACAACATACATATTAAAGTTAATCGATTCTTGCTTTAATAAGCGAATCTTATAGTTGATATTTCTTTGTATTTCATTAATCATTTATATACCAATTAAGTAAAAAATATTCGTATTAGTGTAGGCATAGTCTACATATAAGGACGGATCTGTTGCACTTATCCATTTCTTCAAACTAATCAGGGGATTTTCTGATAATTCCGTTATCTCGGAGGATATCCATCTTTATGTTCCGGATGGTTATCTTCGAAAGCGTCAGGCTGTTTTATCTCTCAACATGCAGAACCAATCTGCTTCTGGTGATGCCTGTGGGGAGATAAATCAAACTGCTGAACATGATCGCTTCGGAGATCGACGTTTTTCATATTAGTGAAAGTAAGTTAAGAAACAAATACTCTTGACTTTAGAGAATGTCTTGTATTCCCAAAGTCGAACCATCTCTCATGCGTTCCTGGTATTATTTAATTATGTTCTACCTGTGCTCAATAGATACCTTTAACTTAAATATTTGTATGTCTTTGAGGAATCTGATTTGATTTGATTGTTTCTCAAGAAGAATTGGCCTCCTGCGAGGTCGCTCCACAGCTGTTGATCCATCTCTTTGGCGATCAGCCGGGGGTCGTCTACCTTGGGTTTTGCCGTGCAATACATTGAGGAGTAGTCTGGATGTATCCATTCTTCTCGCGTGTATATACCAGTATCTTCTCCTTTGCTTCTCCCACCTAACGAAATCATCGACCTCGCATATGTCCCTTATTCTATCACGTAGTGTCTTGTCATATATGTTTCTGAGCTTCTTAATTTCTGACACTCTGAGCTCGTTTTTTATTATGAAGAATACAGTGATACCGTTAATTAAGAGTATGAAAGTGCGCCAGTGAGGCTTACTTAGAACAAAAAATGAAGTCATTTTTGATGACTTTTCTACGTGCTACACATTTTCAAGAAATTTTTAATAAGAGATTATTTTGAACATTATATAAAAACGATATAAGTATTCGAATATATACTTAACTATGTAATTTAAAACAACAACAAACCGTTTCCCGGGGGGTAGGCAAAGAGAATGGACCGCCACATTGCTCGATCCTGACACACCTCTCTAGATTTCACCATACACGTCGATTCTCCTGACTTCTAGTGCGGCCGACCTGTAAAATTTGATTAATTGAAACGTTATTTAATTTTTATATACCCTAAAAATGTCATATTATTTACTTATTACAAAAAGATATAATAATACGTGGTCTCCACAAATAATTTTAATGTATTAAGTAGCAACTTAAGTAGGGTAAGATTGAGGGTCGACGAGGTGTTGGGAGAAGGCGAGTTTCCTGGCTGAGGAACATCCAAGAGTGGACGGGGCTGAGGACCGTGGGGGAGCAGTTTCGAGTTGCCCAGGACGGGGAGGCCTACTCAAGGGTGATAGTCAACGTTAGGGAGACCTGACAGGACACAGAAAGAAAAAGTAGCATCTTACGAATCGAAAATTGTCTTTATTTGTCAGCGTTTATATTTTGGAGCTGTAGATTGGAATAATGATTGCGATGTTGGAACTCCGCAAAACGGGACTTTTTCGTAAATCATTAAAATCAGAAACCCATTTGCCAATAGTGTTTGTCTATGAATATCGGGGTTAATTGTTTAGTTGTTTTTCAAGTTAAGAGATAATGAATTTGAAACGAAGGCAAGTACTTATTTAGAATTGAGCCATATTTCAATATAATCGTAGCTTATCTATTGCATTGTCAATCGTACATATACGAGTATATGAACGGGTTCAACAAGAAATGATACAACATTTGTTAGAGATTTTGCATTCACATGTCAGATTTGCATACAGCGCCACATTATTCTCGAAGATTGCTAGCCATAAGAGTATTTAATGACCAGATCATTCAACTTTCAATTTTGTTGAAACTGAAACCTCTTAATGATTAATTAATTGCAGGTCATACAAAACATATCATTAAGACTTAAGAATGATTTGTTAATTAGGAAGAAGATTTAAGATTGGTATATTAATAAACCTTTATACTTTTGATTTAGGGAACAGGTTTTTATACTGTCTGAGTGACTAGAAAGAGTTTTCTAAATATTTTTTTTTGTTATTGAGACATCTGAAATGCGATTTTTTTAAATGAAATTTTGTAATAAAACTTAACGTTAAATTGACATATTGTTTGATATATTATATACATCTGCGTTTTCGATTGTACACAGTATTAAATTCGGTTAACTGTGATATATACGATGATAAACGAAACTAAGAGAGCCAATTTTTTTTCAGGTAAAGTATAATTTAAGAAATAAGCCTAAAATAATTTTCGTTTAAAAAATGTAGAATAAGTTACAATTAGTAAAGAAAGTATTAAAGTAATACAATTTTTTTTGTGTAAGACCTATAATATGTAAAATGGTTCTGGTTATATAATTATTCTCAAGATGTTTCCAAAGCTACTTTGTTTCTGGGAGACTGATATAAAACATATATCGTTATTCCGATGATGATGCCATATTAACTTAACAATAACTAAACTCTTTTTTTTAAAACAAAATTTAAAATCGCATATTTTTAATAATTAATAACTGTTCTCGTAAATAAAGAATTGATTGATTTTCTAAATAAAGTATTTGATTGATTTTCTTTTGCTTCCGATTTGGATAATATTTTGGATTTTATAGGTATGAACAATAATATAAAAAAAATATTTAATATTATTATTACGGACATTTTCGAAACATTCTGTTATTTCTTTTTAATAAACCCATGTAAAAAGCTTATTTAAAAAATAATATTAATCAACATACGTTTTCCACTAGTGTCGCTTTAGAAACCCTTGCATTGGGTATTAATAATTATTTATTTTATATTTTACTTCACAAATATTGATACAAAATTATGTCATACTGCAAATATACAAATTTCAACTAAAGCAAAGATGGCAGTACATAATGGAGTTCTAGTGCTAACCCTAATGAATGGAAGTGAAGCTTGGAGCCAGCAAAAAAAGGTGAAAGTAGGATAAATGCTGTAGAAATTAGATCACTGAGAAGAATGTGCGGGAAAACGATATATGATAGAATAATTAACGATGAAATAAGGAAGAAATGTAAGGCAGACGATTGCATCATAAGTAAAATTAAAAAAGGATCCCTCAGATGGTTTCGACATATGGAACGAATGGACAAGAGAAGAATGGTTAAAATGCTGTATACAAGCAGTGCGAGTCAAAACAGAAGTCGTGGAAGACCAAGAAAAGCATGGGATGACCAAATTAATCAAATACTGAAATGCGGCCACATTTGAAGTCGGAAAAATCAATGAACGTGCGTGTTACGATGTATGAATGTAGAGGAAGCAAGAGGCATGTCAGGACAGAACGGTATGGCGGTCCATCTTCTCTACCTACCCCTCCAGGGAGACGGCGTGATGGTTAGTTAGTTAGTTAGTTTATATTGATACAAGTATCTCATATTACAATAGGTATGCGAAAAAGAAATACCTAAATAAAATGATTAACAAATCATATTAGTAATTATAAAATAAAAATTAACAAAAATGATAAGACTTGTGTCACTTAAAAAATACTATTGCGATATGTGTTTGAGTTCGCAACTAAAGACTGGGAACAATTGTAAGTAATTTATTACCTTGAAGATGTTAAACTTTCACTAATATCTTAGATATATGTTAATTGATATATTTATGGGTCTTAAAAATAAATTGAATTGTTAGAAAGAATTTATTACTATCGTGATATGTGGTTTTCGCTTAGATTTTGTAACTGTGTTTGAAATAATGTAAGTTTGTGTCAAAAATAAACATTTTATTGCTTCCTAGAACGAAGAAATACGTTGTATCATTAGTCTGTAAATACGCAATCAAGTAATAAACTAGTCCTGAAATAAGATTATGAAAAATATATGGTAGAATTATAAACAAAATTGTATTCTTCCTCCAATTGTTTTAGTTATTTTGGCTTGTTTATCTCTGCATCGAGTTCCTTCTTAAGAGGAGAACTGAAAGTTATAATTCCATATTTTTGGAGCTTGTCTTTCTTTTAGGGTAAACTGTCGCTTGCTATGCCTCTTAATACTGCAATCTGATCACATGTTTACTACAGAATCTTTTCTGTCGTTACCATCCTTTAATATTCTCGATCTAACATATCTTTCGGATATGGTATTGTGTCGCGAGGGTTACCAGTAATGTTTCCGAGTATTTTCATTTCGCTATTTCGAATAAGGCTTTTGGTTCGGATAGTATTGGTTCTAGATGCTTTAGGATATGCGATGCAATACAGGACGGACACAAGTTTTATATATCTTCTCTTCGCTTAAGATGTTCATATACTTGTTCTTTCAATTGGTGTTCTTAATATATCCGGATATTCCTTTAGTGTTTATGCCCCTTCCAACACTTCCAAGCAGAAGTCTTTATTCATCCTTATGATGGCACCCAAATATTTAAATTTTAAAACTTGTTCCTTTGATGTATCATTGTTTATCATGCTGTATCCGACGTGATATAAAAATTGCGTTTTTAATTAATAATAAGTTTTTTAAACTTTTAAAAATAGAACTCAAATAATCGTTATAAGAATAACGTTAAAAAAATCGAGTTAAAAAGAGGCGTGGGAAGCAGAAAGATTTCATCCCTGGGAAACATTAGACGTTTGAGTAGATTGCTGTCCTTAGGTACCCTCATACACCCTTCGAGGAATACGAGTAAAATGGAGCAAATAATAATAGCAAATTAACAAACCATCACTCCGCTTCCTCGGAGCGGTAGACAGAAAGAACAAACTGCCCCACTGTTCTTTTCTGGCATAATTCTCTCGATTTCTCAACATTCATAAGTTGTGTCATTCACGCACAAAATAAAAAATAAATGTTGTTATTTGAAATTCCACGGTAAAAGTTCATTGTAAATAATGAAAATAAAAAAATGTAAAAAACTTTTTAAAATGTACCCTGGCTGCGAAACGTGAGGGAGTGGACAGGCATCCAAAGTATGGAGGAGCTGTTCCGAGCGGCGCAGGACAGGGACAGGTTCGCCGAGGTGATCGCCAACGTTGGGGGGACCCGACAGGGCACTTGAAGAAGAAGAATAAGATTTACAAAATAAAATGGAGAAAATCGTCGCAAACATTCAGTAATGGATATGCAATGACAGAAAAAGAAGAAAACATATAAGTAAGATTTGTCTGAAACTTTAAAGTTCTTGGAATCGTTGATACATATTTATTCTTGATACATATTTATTCTTGATATATGATACTAAAAGTATCTTAAGATTTATGCGTAGCTGTCACTTCTTTACTACGCACAGTTCCGTGTCTGTAAATTGACAGTTATTTAGTGGATAGAGAGTTAAAGGGAATTAATAATTATTCACAGCGCGTAATTACTTTTCTAGTACTGGAACTAATTACATACGCAATGTGATCGCTTTCTTTGCGGTCATTTTTCCTTACATATCATGTATTCGATGTTGACATTCCAACAAAGCACATCCGTTGGTAACTTTTATCGACCCCTCCAGATTTCTATTTCGCTAGATTATTTATGACTTTACGCACTAGATCCAGAACCACTTTCATTGGATCTTGTTATTTATATGAATAGCCTTTTTTAATACAGGAAAACTTGTTGGGGCATTGAAACATGGTTCTATGGGTTGAATGACTCCATCTCGAGCATTAGATCATACGCAGACAAGGAAATCTATATCAAAACACGTAAACGCGTTTGAGAAATGGCAATTTCATTTTATTTATTTCTTTAATTAATTAGATATTTGATTAGAAACAATCTTTAAGTAATGAGAGATTTGATAAGGAATATCGCAAAAAGACAGTCGAAGACAAAATTGAGTTGGAAAAATGGAGTTCTGTGTCCCAGGAGACCCCGACGCCATAAAAACAGATCCACAGATCTATTAAAACAGGAAGAAGAAGAAGAAGCAAAAAGACTCACCGTTTTGTGATATTTCTAATCAATTTAAATCAGCAATTCAAATGAAAACTGATTAATACGAATGAAAACATCTGTTTTCTAGAAGTTTTTTTTTGTATTGTATGAAAATGACACGTTTAGCCTGTCTAAGGCATTATTTAATATCCACAATGAAAACATCTGTTTTCGAGAAATCTTATTATACTTTATGGAATGATACGTTTCGCCTTTAATAAGGCGTTATTAAATGTACGCTTTGCATTTGATAATGCCTTAGCAAGGCAAAACGAGGGTTTAATACCAGACACGACCTCAGCCTTTCCAATACCATTTTTCATAATAGAATTATACAGAAATTATAACAACCAATTACATAAATTCGTCATCCCAATTCTGCATTCGCCGTTATGGGCTCAGCTGCGTTATAGCGTGCAAATGCTTTAGACAGATAGCAGATTGGAGGCTGTCATACAATCTAAAGAGGGATTTTTTTACTTCATTATGTTCTATATAATACTATAATATACTATGTATTATTTGTTATATTTAATATTTATAAAATCATATAAAAAATATCATTTAGAGTATTTTGATGATGTACTTTGTATACATTTTTGCACAGTAGAGTGTCAAACGTCGAAATAATAATTTTAGATAAACTTAAGGCGTTAACATTGTGGAATTCCATAATGATGATTTTTTTTTATGAATTAAGACCCTGTTTTTTCTACTTTTAAGTTTATTTTTCTGGACATGTTTCGAAGGCTTACTTACATCTTCATCATCGGGAAAACAATATACACTTTTATATCACAACTTTTATAACGATATAAACTTTTATATAACAGATTATATCGTTCTCCCGATGATGAAGGTGTAAGCTTTAGAAAGATACTGAGAAAAATAAACCCTAAAGTGGAAAAAAGTGTTTTAATTCATAAAAAAATCGTCGAAATAATAAGATAATCCAGGGTGCGTAAAAGCGTTTGTGATACAACATTAAAGGATCTAAAATATGATTTAAATAAATACAAGGAATAAATAAATGTGAAAAATAGTATGATTTAACCCAATAATCGTAAATGTTCAAGCAAATTCTGATTCGACTATTTTAGCCATTATTTTTAATTCCATACAGTAAGGTCGTTGTTATAGGGTCCTGGGGTTATAAAAGTATGTGAGAATAGAAGAGCTTGGTGATCTATCTATCTGAGTTCCTCTTGAGATAATGGCGCGATGGTATCAAAGTTATTTGGTTAAATACCGTTAACATTATTTCAATGGGCGTTTTATTCAGTATGGAGTTTATGAATTATGAAATAATTTATTTTTGAGCGCTCATCGCTTGTGTATTATAAAACAAATGTTAATAATCCAGATAAAAGTGAACTTGTTATTAAATAAAATACTAAAAATTTGTTTTATTTGTTTCAGGTGGCATTACAAGCAGCTTTCATCTGCTGTTTGGTGCTAGCAGATGACAAGAAAATTGACCTGAACGACATCGAACAAGATACATTAAAAAGCGAAAAACAAAACGAGAATGAAAAGTCTATGAGTGAATATTTAACGCCGCCAGGACTGAATACGGAAGAAACTACTAATTATGGTCAACAGGACTCCGTTGTTCAGAATAAGCACCAGTACGCTGTCGAAGAACCCTCTACTTCTGACACCCCAGTCTACGTTTATCAAAACAAAAATGGTGATATTTTGAGGAATCAACAGAACGATTATATAAATAATCAAGTATCTTCTATCGGTAGTGAAGGGCGCCACACAGCATCACTTCAAAGAGTGCCAATGAGTATTTTGTTGATCCCACCCATAGGAACATCTGCGTCTAATAATGTAGTATTATACGCGGACCACTATAATCAGAAAATACCTGTTGTTAACTATCAGCAACTTTATCATTCAGCTAATTCGTATGTTGATCAGCATAACGCAATCAGTATCGAGGCCACGGAAGATGGACACTCACAGTCAGCGGAGTATCAGTCGGGCGAAGAAGGGAACCATCTTGCGCAACAGCAATATGTGACCTCTCCGCAGTACGAAGAGCAAGTACAATACGCCGAGGTGCCTGTGCAGTCCCACGGCTATACCAAATTCTCAGAGCCATCTCAAAAATACGCCTCCTACTACGAAGCACCAAGAAAACAACTATACACACAAGTAGATTACAAAGTTTCCCCTCCGATACCTTATTATAAAAAATACTCATCACACAGAGTTGTTTTGGCTCCTACAATCGGGTATGGTGTTCCTTCAGGGAACAAACCAGACGATATTCCTAAAGTGCTATCCAAGTACGCCCATGGTGTGTCACACCCAATTTATTCGCACATATCTGGAAACTTGGGTCGAGAACATTATAAGACTAGATATGGAGGAAACAACTTGGGGCATGTTTTGGAACAACACCACGTTCCCCAAGCGGTTAGTAATGGTATTGAAGAAGATTATAGACCGACATACAATTATCCGTATGTCAGAAAACCCACATCATTACTTGATTCGTATATCCCATCGTCTTTACAAATTGCATACTTGAAGCAGGGTTTGAGTAAAGAACCCTTAGCGACTTATGATTTAATTGCCTCGCAGGGCTATAAATATGAATCTGGATTTACCCCCAATCAATTATACTCAATGCCAGATGGGGGGGTTATGTTTAAAAACTTTAAAAGATTCGCAAAATCAGTTAAACCATAAAACTGCATTCGTTTTATTACATTTTTGTTGCGTTAATAGATACGTTTATTTTTATTGCAAAAATGTCAAATATCAATGTAAGAATTCGTTATTTGTAAAGATTAAACAATATAATTGAATTTGAATGTTTTAAAATAAACTTATGTATGGTTGTAATGATTGCGAAACATTTTCGTTATAAAAATAGAGAGTGTATAAATATTTTATAATGAAGTACCAAGATTTCATGAAGCATTTACGATTTTATTTAATGCGAGTATATATTTAGTAAATGAATTTTTTTCATATATACAGTAATGTTTATATAATGATATGTCACCTATCAATTCTTAATTTATGATCAACCAATAGGCATTAAAATTGTAGAATTTTAGATATAATTTTTTTTTGTGATTAAAACACTGTTTTTTATACTTTTTAATGTGGAAAAACAGCGTTTTGAATCATAAAACTTCATTTTTTATATATATTTTATTCATATCTCTGTATATAAATTATACAACTTCTAATATTAATTTCTAGTCCTATGGTTTTGATTTATGTAAAGTTTTATTTTTATACTCAAAAACATATTGAAATTTTTTATAAAAAAAATATTATTTTAAGGTTATATTATCACATTAAAAATGTACAAAAGCGCTACCTTGTGGTTTAGAGAAAAAAATATATGTTGATAGAATTATTATAAAAATTTATATATTTGTAATTTTATTATATTTTTAAATGTTACCATGAAATTGAATATAAACTATTGAGTAAGAAGTGCTTATGTTTAAGGACAATAAATGAAATGCTTGCATTAAAACGCCTTTTAACTAGCCCAATCACTTATCGCATATACGTCATACATGTTTTTTGTTCACCCTTTCCGACTTGAATGAAAATCTCAAAGATGGAAGAATTTGAAGAGTTTCAATGGGTTCATTCCTAAAGAAGTTTATATATCGTACTAGTATAATTATATACAGTGGCAGAAGTCCAAACACTTTTCCGACTAGTATCACTTTAGATATACTAATTAGATATTTTATCAGTTTTCCTAAAGTGACACTCGTGTAATATAGAAAATTATAAATTAAATAAAGACATTCTAAACTAACTAACTAACCATCACGCCGTTTCCTCGGAGGGGTAGGCAGAGATGATCGCCACATTGTTCTATCCTGGCTCAATTCTCGCGCCTCTTCTACAATAACACATCGTGACATGCACGCTCGTCGATTGTTCCTACTTTGAAAATGGCCGCCTTTCAGTAATTGATTAATTTGGTCATTCCATGTCTTCCTTGGCCTTCCTTGGCCTTCCTCGACTTCTTTCCCCATTCACACTACTTTTACATATCTTTTTAACTATTCTTCCTTAATCCATTCGTTCCATATGTCTAAACTATCTTAGTGACCCTTTCTTAATTTTATTTATCACGCATTCATCCGCCTTACATTCCTTTCTTACTTCATCATTAGATATTCTATCATACATTGTTTTTCCGCACATTCTCCTTAGTGACCTCATTTCTATGGCATTTATCCTACTTTCATCCTTCTTCTGCCAACTCTAAGCTTCACTTACAAAAATAAGGGTCGAGACTAGAACTCCATTGTGCACTGCCATCTTCGCTTCAGTCGATATATTTCTATTTGCGGTAATGACTTTGACTGCACCAATTATTTTATTTCCAGCTCCAACCCTTCTTTCGATATCTTTCTCCATTCTGCCATCTCTTGTAAACATGGTTCCCAGATAAACGATTTCGGTAACTTGCTCTAATTTCTAACCGTTCACACTTATGTCACAATCCGTCATACATTCTTCCTTTTCAAATACCACAACTTTAGATTTTGACACGTTCATCTCAAGGTCAAACTTATTGCATGCTTCGTACATTCTTGTTTTAAATGACATTCTAATTTTAAATGATAATTTAACACAGTGAAGGGTAAGAGTAAATTCATCACGACTGCAACAAGATGACTATAACTGTGGTAATTTAAATTTCGAATTTCTTTAGGTAGTCCGCGTTTTTAGTATCAAAATATTTATGCTGTGTACTTGGACTGCATTGTCTAAATTGCTGTTTTTTAAATGTGCAAGAAAGTTGCCTCCTATATTGGCGTGCCTAAAATCGACACAAAGTCGGTCAAACCTTCCACCATGATAGCAAGAGAAGGAAGAAACGACACCATATTGTCACCTGAGAGTAACAAGGTTCCAACTGTCAAAAGTAAAAAGCTGAGAAAAATGAAGTTAAAGTTTTGTTAGTTTCGGGTGTGTATCTTGGAATAAAAGGGTTCCATCCGAAGCAGAAGAAACTCTTTTACAGAGAAGCGTGTAATTTTTAATAAAATATTGGAATAATAAAATTCTAAGTGTAAATGAATCCTTCTTCAGTGAATCGTGTGTTTTGAATGATCAGATGGAACTTGATTCTTTTCGTAACATCAAAATGACGATACTATTACATGTTTTTTTAATTGTACTTATATATAAGATAAGTAAGAACCCTTTTCACGAAAAAAAGCCAAATGTGAAATTTTGTTAGATGGTACTCTCTTACTCTCAGGTGACGATATTCAGATCATTCCCTATGAGACTAGACTGCTATTGATACGAAGAAGAAGAATATATTGTTATTTTATTTTAATTTGTAAGGAAAATACTACTTAGAATATTTACATTATTCTCAGCATGCTCTGTGCTTTAAAAAGTGGCTTATTATTTTAGTTACAAATTACTTAGATTAAAAACGAGATTTCTGCTAAGAAAAAAACACACAGATTCTGTCAATATTTTTGTAATCATTTAAAATATTCGACTATTCCTACAGGCATCACGGCATACGTGGCATTAGTATTATTATTTTGATAAATAGTTTTTTTTACATCATTACAGCGATCATAGCTAATCTATCATCATTTTATTGTACAACAACAACAACAAACCATCACGCCGTTTCCCCGCAGGGGTAGGCAGAGAGATTGGACCGCCACACTACTCTATCCTGACATACCTCTCTAGCTTCCTTCACATTCATAAAGCGAGTCATACACGCACGATTTTTATTGTCACGTATATACGAGTATGTATTATAACACCAGACCAAAGACAGTGTTACAATCACAGTGCCATCGCCAGGAATTGAAACCGGGACCTTACAAGTGGCAGTCATAGAACTTACTACTCGGCCACGAAGATCGTCAATGTATCTACAGTTTATAGTGGTATAATCTAATTATGCATCACTTAAAGTTTATTAATAAATTCAGCTATTGCAGAGACCCTAAGGCAAAATTTCATAGTTGTTTTATTTTATATTTTATACTTAATTTGTACACATATGTTATAGCATTACTTAAGAATATTATAAAGGCATGTATTTTCACGAAATTAATCCAAGGACTTCCTATCTCATGGAGATGATTTAAGCTAATTACACATCGAAGATCGAAGATTAAAGGTGATAATCTGATTAGTGAGTAGATAAACGAAAATAAAAATCGTGAAGATGATGTACCTACCTTTCAAATACACGCAATGATGCAAAAGGTGGTTTTCGTAAGAGATAGGTATGGTAATTTCTTAATACATAAACTGTTAACTTATCCACTGATCATAATTTTGATTAGATAAGTTTATTATTATAATTTTTTTTAATCAAAAACGAAATAATTTGTAGTAACAGTTTAAGAAAAAAAAACTGAACAGTTTTCGATGTGATAGTTACAAAATCGATATAGCGATAAAAATCCGTATGATTTTATAATTTAGTTGAAATGAAACGTTAGTTTACAAGAATTTGTTTTCAACTAATTAACAAACCACCATGTCGTTTCCCCGGAAGGGTTGGCAGAGAGGAGGGATCGTCACATTGTTATATCCTGACAACACCTCTTTTACATTCACACATAGTGACATGCACGCTCGTCCATTGTTACTACGTCGAACATGGCCCCCTTTCAATAATTGATTAATTTGGACATGCTATGTCTTCCTTGGACTTCCTTGTGCTTTTTTGTTTTTTAATGAATTTATATGAAGGAGAATGTCGCTTTTCTAGAAGGTATTATAAAATATGTAAGGCACATTTGATAATTGCTTAGCAAAGCGAAACACCTAATCAAATTAAATCAGTTTATTTCTCTCAAAGGATATTTCAAACATGTGAACAGTTCAAGGCATTTTTGAGAACAGGTAAAATATCAGGAACGCATGAGAGATGGTTCGATTTTAGGAATACAAGATTCTCTCTTAAGCCAAGAGTGTTTACCTTATGTGCGTACTTTCACTAATATTAAAGACGTCGATCTCTGAAGCGATCATGTTCAGCAGTTTGATTGCTCTCCCCACCATCCGGAACATAAAAATGGGTACCCTCCAAGATGACGGAGTTCTCAAAGAATCCCCTAATTAGAAGAAATGAAAGTGTGAACCCATCCCTCCTTATCTGTAAACTATTTGTTTCCAGCATGCCCAAGAGAAATGCGGTGGGTTAAAGCCACGGATTGTAAATTCACCATCTCATGTAGAGATATCTCAGAAATCTTTTGTGTACCCTCTAACACGAGGGAGTATCCTGTTTCGTGGGGACTCCACATTCATTCCCATCAAATATAATAAAACTTCTAAAAAATAGGCGTTTTCATTTCATTTCATTATTAAGTATGGACATATGGTATTAAGTATGCATCACTGTTATTATTATTTTATTTAGTACGGACATACGTTATTTCGTATGCATCACTGTTAAAGTAACAATAACGATTTTTAGAACATTAAAAAATAAAAACAATTTTAATTATGTTTTAGGTGTATATTAAATATAATTTTATAGCTGTTAATTCAAAAATTTTGTTTTATATCACAAATTGTATTTATTTTACTTTACGACAGCTGTTTCATCAACCAATGTTGACATCATCAGGTGCTACAAAAATATATATCAAATGTCAAATTTTCGTAATTTTTTGAATCTTTGTGTATTTGATCCTAAGTCAATTTGAATAATTTCTTTGATATATTTTAGAAGTTCTTGCTGAAATTGAGTTAGGTACCTAAATATTTTAATTTAAAGAACGGTTAGTTACTGTTTATAGGAGAAAATATTAAAGGTAGAAAATTATAATAATAAAATAATAATAATAAACAATAATTAGAAGGGACAAATACACATAGTATAGAGTCAAAAACAATGAAACATAATAAATTAAAAACGAAAAATAATAACAAGAAGTACATAGATTACATTAATAGGAAAGGTGACAAAAGTTGAAGGTAATATTATAATTTTTTAGCAAGATTGTACAGGGGGAAAGTTTTTATTGTACTATATACTAACTAATGGGGAATAAGAAGGAATTTGGTTATTTATAACATTTAGTTTACATTTTTTGGCCTTTAAAATTTCAAAATTTTCTAAATATCGGCCAAAACAATGGACTATTTAAATATAATTTGATTTTCAACTGCTCAAGGATGAATTTTGTTATTGCGTATATTAATTAATCGACATGACTATTGTCTATTGCATGTATGGCATTTACATTTGGGTGTAGAAAGCGTTGAATCGCGAAAAATGTAACGAGTCTTCAAGGAGGCTATAGCCGCTATTGTATAGATAAAAAAGATAAAAATATTTGACATAGTTCTGTATAGTGCATAATTGCACTGTCTTAATCGCCATTTAAAACAAATTGAGAAAACACAATAACTCATAACATAAAAATATTGTATCTAGATTTAAATTTATGTCTCGTAGATAATAAGTCAATCTATCTACTGAACCAACTCTTGAGCGTTAAAACATTTTTTTTAGAAATAAAAATATCATTTACTTCGAAAATAGCCGTTCTCAATGGAGTTATGGTCCCAACCCTAATGTTTGGAAGCGAAAGATGAAACTGGCAGAAGAAAGATGAGAGCAGAATAAATGCGGTAGACATGAGGTTCCTTAGACGTATGTGTGGTAGAACGATGTATGATAAAATTTTAAATGCTGATATAAGAAAGGAATATAGAGCGGCAGAAGGTATTATGAATACAATTATGAAAGGACCGCTGCGTTGGACATAAGGAGCGCATGGATGGAGAAATAATGGTTGAGAAAATATACGATAACGATGTAAATGGAGTAAGGGTCGAGGTAGATCGAAGAAAACATGGCATAACCAAATTAATCAAATTTTAAAGGTTGGTCATGTAAGAAGTCGAAAGAATCGACATGCGTCTATGACTCGTTGTATGAATGTGGAGAAAGCTAGAGAGGTGTGTCAGGATAGAGTAGCGTGGCGGTCCATTCTCTTTGCCTACCCATGCGGGGAAACGGCGTGTTGGTTTGTTGTTGTTGTAATATTTTGGTTTAAACCAAAATATATATGTCGATTTCTTATTTAATGATAACACCGTTTTCTGAACTTTTCAGTTCACATTGTACACATTTAACTTTTGATTTCGCAATGATAAAGGTGTAAAACCTTTGAAACATATTGAAAAAAATAAACTTATTAGCGGAAAAAAGTGTGTTCATTCATAACAAATCGTCATGGAATTCCAGATTGTTAACCTCTCAAGTTTATAATAAAAGAAAAACGTGTTTAAATAGTTCATTATTTAAAGAATGGTTAAGAAAGTGGACGTTAACACGATGAGAAAGAGTACGGAGTCGCTGAGGACTAAGGAAAACGTGGCATAAGCAAATAAGTTATATTTTAAATGTTGGCTATCTTTGAAAGAAGTTTGAAATTCAACGTTTGTGTATGGCTCGATGTATGAATGTGGACAAAACTAGAAAGGTGTGTCAAGAAAGTAGCGTGGCGGTCCATTGTCTCTGCTTACTCTTCCGGAAAAACAGCCTGATCGTTTGTTGTCGTTGTTATAACCTTCGAATTGGCATTCTTAATTTATAAAAAATGTGTATTATATTATTTTTTACAATAAAAATTCAATTTCTACAAATAAAATTTATAGAAGCAACGCATGGAAGACAGTTGAATGTTATTTAAAATGTACTCTCAAGCGCCATCTATATGTTATAAGACAAACTATTTTAGAATGTAATATCTACATTGGGACATAAAAACTTCACTATGAACAGCGTGTAAGCGGTTAAGTCTCGCAATGGTTTTGAGAAACGATAGTTAGAGGTCGTAATTTTTTTTAAGGTTTCATTCTTGTCCGCGCGTTGAGTATTTCATTTTTGTTATTTTGTTGTTATTATTATTATTATTACTATTATTATTATAATTATTATCATTATTATTATTATTTAAAAGCGTTACGTTGTGAACATTTTTAAATATTTTATTATATAATATTATTTTATAAAACGTAAATACGAGTAGTTCACGTTTCTTTGATAAATTATTTACTCGTATAATATTACATATTTAGTGATTTTTTTTAACGAAGTCACATAATAAATTTTGTAAAAGAGATTTTTTAATACTGTATTGACCAAAGAAATTAAAAAAAACATAGTTCATGTTTTTATGAAAATTTATTTACTCGTATATATTTTGTGATTTTTTTAACGTCACAAATTAATTTAATGATACATGTTTAAACTGTTTTGACTAAAAAAATGTAAAAAAAAAACACGGCTGGTAAAAAGATACTTTGTTGAAATAAAACAAAAATTTAAATAAATGAATGAAGTACTTAATTTGTGATATGGCATTATAAAAAAAAAAGTGTAATTTGGTTTTCCAATACCTTATTTGTTTTATTAAAACCAATCGCCTTTGCTCCCACCATAGCTTCGTCAGAGTAACAGTTTATCAACAATCAGTCAAGAGGGAACAGCAGTCAGTTTGTTTTGTTATCCTGACGAAGCTTGGTGAGAGCGAAACCGGTTTATTAAAAAATAATAATTAAAGCGACTTAAAAAAACAAATTATAAAAAGTTAAATAATTCATAAATTTGAAAACTGATTTGTCTCCCTCTCTGTAGATGTTTCAAGAATAGTACTAATGGGCTCACAGTTTTTCAATAATATGTTAAAATTTGTGTGCTTAAATTACATTATTTAAGATCTTATAAGAAGCAATAAGGCTAAAATAATGTTTATTTTTCCTAATGCGGACAAAAAAATATATATTTGAGGAGACAAATTTA
This sequence comes from Lepidostoma basale, assembly GCA_022606425.2. Lineage (NCBI taxonomy): Eukaryota > Metazoa > Arthropoda > Insecta > Trichoptera > Lepidostomatidae > Lepidostoma > Lepidostoma basale. Next base: position 614,942 of record JAHDVF020000902.1, on the reverse strand, counting down.
CAAAATTATAAGTAAAAATTTTCTGCAATACTATAAAGATATTTGTAAAAATTTATTAATCAGTATACGAGTACTTTATTTCTAAAAATGTTTAATTTTTTTCTTAAGCAAAATAAACAAAAAGAAAATTTAAATATTAATTGTTTGAATTACACGAATTTATTAAAGTTTATATATATTTATTTAAGTTTAAGGCATTAAGGGGAGCAAATCCTCCACTATTTTTATTAAAATTGCTATTTTTCCCGTCCTATTTCGAAAGCATAATATATTGTGAGAATACCGGATAAAGGAATGTTTAAAATAATAAATATTTACGGAGGAGTGTCATCGATAAATAAATATTTTTTTTGTTTCAGATTAATAGAAATGCGGTACAAGTGTAGCACTTTTTGATGTCACGCAAAAGACGCCTGAAGAAATACCCCACAACGCCGCCATTTTCTTTTACAAAAAAATGTTTTCCTGCACTTCTGCCTGCCTCTATCATTGAGAGAGTGGTATTAGAAATTTATAGGTTGGTAGGTTATAGGTGAAATTGATATTGTTCTTCAGATAAAGAAAGAATAATACATGAAACGAATAATTCAAAACAAAAAAATATATTGATAAAAAGTTAATTGCTATAATAAAATAGTAGTAGTATTTTTTAAGAAACACTTATCTTATTAAATGGAAAGAATAACAATATATTCTAAAATGTATTGTATAAGAATTAGTCTTATTATTTTGCTTATATAACCGGAGCAAAAATATGTAACAAAAACCTTCTTAATACTATAACTAGCTTGTTACGAAATCACGGTTGTTTTTTAAGCTAGTTTATAATAGCAAAAAGATCTTCTGAGAAGCAATAAGGCTAAAAGCATTTCTATAAAATAAGAAGACTGAGCCGCGTTGTTTCAAGATAAATTATATCACAGGTGATCTTGTAAATCTCGACAACCAAATGATTACCAAATCGACATTAGAAAACGGAACATATGTTGGAATGACTCTTTTTCTCGTGGAGCTTAATGTCTTTAGTGTTTTACATCTCTCATTAATGACAGAATAAATATAAAGTAGGTGAAATTGGAAATACCGATATTTACGAGTATTGTTATATTTGACGTAAAAAATGATCAAATATTTTTTCACGTTATTTTACCTTCAGCAAAATAACAAGGATACTTATTTCGTCCATGTCACCATTTTTAATGTGTCCGAGGATTCTGTAAACCATTTTTCTTTCGAGTATAATCACGTTTCATTACGTTTTCAGGTCTCCGAGGTATACGTTCAAATTGGTCTAATCAAAGGAAAACTGTTAAAACCGCAACTAGGATAATGTGTTATTTTTATTATAGATGAAGGATACAGTGAAAAGAAAAGAAAATAATTTAATTACATATGAACTTTATCTAACAGGGAGGCTTTTGTTTTAATCAATGAGATGAACAGAAACAAGAAAATTATATGTTTTCTATTATAAAAGATGGAGCCAAAAAACAAGCTCCATAACACAAAGTTAGATAAACTAATACGAAATAATTATATTTATTTTATAATAGAAGATGGAGTCTGTAATGATCTCCAAAATACTGGCCAAAAAAATCCAATCTATTCACCAAAAATTGTTTTTTTATTAGAATATGTATTGTGTACATGTGGACTATTTCAAGTAAATAAATAAATAAAGAATACAACTGTTATCGCCGAATTTGTACTTACAAAGGTTAATAATTGAACAAAATATATATTTCTTCTATATTCGATAAAACATTGTGTTGTGGATTCATTAATTAGTGTTTTACAAATTGATCACATTCATGAAAAGTTTGTTAAAATATTTATAACACTGATGAAGGGCTTCTGTGTCCGAAACATGTTTGTTTTTTAATTAATTTTTTTAATAAAGTTCATGCTGTATACAATGGTTAAAAAAAAACATTGTTCATAATATATAATATATTATTTCAAAACCTTTCGGATTTAACTTTGTATTTTTTTTTCATCGTAACCATTTATTAAAATTCTTATTTACATAGTTGTGGTCACGAATTCCAAATGGCACAAAAGACAGCGGGGTATCCACAAAGGCAGAGTAACAGTTTTGAGTTGGGTGAAGATATTATGGCCAGCCGGCACTCAATACGAGAACTAAGATTGATTAGTTACTTGTTACGCAAAGAAAAAAACGTTAAAAGCCGGAAACATGAAATACCATCCGTGGACACATGTGATGCAGAGTATATACTGGAGTTATAAGATGTGTTGAATTCTTATTACGGAAGATATTTAGAAAACGGAAGGCGTTTTTCGGAATAAATTTAGAAAATGGAAGAAATTTATTTGCCACCTAAGCTAATAGCTGAAAGGCAGATAAAAATAAGTAGAATGAATTAATATAAGAATAAAATAGAAGGCGAAAAGTCGTTTTTATGATATCTGGGCTTAAAACACAATAACATGTTTTTCACTTTAACAATAATTTCAAATACCATGTTCGATATTTTGAAATAGTTTTTTTTAAACTTTGATAAGAAGCCACAACTTGGTGGTTGGACATATTTAACACCTTATTAAACACTTTTTGATCTTGGTACACAACAATTTTTTTGTGTATGTGTAAAGTCCTGAAGAAGCTTACATAGAGAGAAACCGGTAGGCTCTTATCCTCACAAATAAAGTGGTTGTATACCAAGTACAAAAAGTATTTAATTAAGTTTATTTTAACTTTATAATATTTTCGTGGATCACATATTTGGTTTTCACCTATGATTATAGCATCGTCTGCATAACAGACCACATTGACAATTTAACTAACAATACTGACTTAAAAAAAGTGCTAGACAGACTACATCATGCCTATAAGAAATACAACATGACGATCTCTATCGAAAAAACAAAATGTATGACCTTTTGCAAAACACCCAAAACATGTAACCTGGTTATAGAAAATCAACCCATAGAACAGGTCAGAACCTTCAAGTATCTAGGCATAGACCTGGTGAGAGGAGCTGATTTGCGGAAAGAAATACAAGCTCAAGTAAACAAGGCAGCTGCAACCTCTGGCGCTCTAAAATCCACAATATGGAATAACAAAGACATGGCCATTAAGAGTAAGATGAGAATCTATAAAGCATGTGTAAGACCAATAATAACACATTGAAGTGCTAAACTGAAAATCAACGGAACATGTATTGTTTCACTTCTTTTACAGATGAAACTTGAAAAATCATAAAATTTGAATGAGGTAATTTTGTTTTTGATAATTATCTTCGACAAACATAATACATAGCCGCTGTTCAGGAAAATCATTGCAATTAAAAATATATATTTGATCTACAAATATCATCCTAAAATTAACTAACGATATATAGAAAAGTACGACCCCTAATAAAATTATCTGACAGATTTGATTTTCAACGAAGGTGTGGTAAAATGTACGACAAAATTTCATATGTTTATATACAAATAATAATATTAAGAAGAAAATAATGAAAGGATCATTGCGTTAGTTTGCACATATGAAACATACGTATAAAGAAACAGCGTGAATGGAGTCGAGGAACCAAGAAAAACATGACATGACTAAATTAATCAAATTTTAAAGTTCGACCATGTTTAAAGTTCGAAAAAATCGAAATGCATCTATGACTCGCTGTATGAATGGTAAGGAAACTAAAGAGGTTTGTCAGGAATGAGTAATTTAGAGGTCCATTTTTAAGCCTACCCGTCCGGAGAATGTGATGGTTTGTTTGTGGATAAAACTCCTTAAGTTTTATACATAAATTCTTAAATGAAATGAATTATTTTAACATTATCAATTACGACCGGTGTTGGATAAAATAAGATGTAAGATAAAATAAGAGTGACTTAATCTGTAATTTTCTTAACATATTATAGTATTATATATTAGTTCACGTAATGATAGCTTCCTTTCATTTTGCAAAAGAAATGTGAATGTGTCCAGTTCTTAAAAAAAGAGTTGTTGACACATTGTTTTGTGTGCAAAAGAAATTTCTTCATTCTGGCTTAACCAGTTAATTTTTTATATAAATTATCATATCGATTTCCTGTTAAATAACACGATGATTTTATTAGATGATACACGTATAAATATTTTAACTTTTATGATGATAAATAAGTTCACTCGCTATCCAATTGAGGGTTTTAATAATCTTGAATCAACAGAATGGTAAAGAAGGTATATGTAAACGGCGTGAACGGAGCTAGAAATAGAGGAAGGCCGAGGAAAACGTGGCACGATCAAATCAATCAAATATTGAATGTCGGACACGCGAGGAGTCGGAGAAATTGACGTGCGTGCATGACAAGATGTATGAATGTAGAGGAAGCGAGAGAAGTATGTCAGGACAGAACAGTGTGGCGTTCCATTCTTTCTGCCTACCCCTCCGGGGAGACGGCGTGATGGTTAGTTAGTTAGTTAGTTAGTTAGAATTAAAATATTTTATATTTTATATTATAAGATGCGACCTTCGTGGCAGAGTGGCAAGAGCTCTGACTTCCATAGCGAAGGTCCCAGGTTCAATTCCTGGCAATGGTAGTGTGATTGTCGCACTGTCTTTGGTCTGGTGTAGAATTCACGTGACAATAAAATGGCGATAGATTGGCTACCTATCACACGTCATGAGAATCAATATAATAGCTTAAATAAACTGTATACAGTAATTGGGTTCAACACTCGGTCACATTTTGAGACAGAACCCAGCTTGCATCACTCAAGGCGCACTAGAATGGTCTCCTATGGGGAGAAAGAGGAAGCGAGGCAGACCTAGAGCCACCCGGAGAAGAGGCCTGCAGGACGAGGTTAAGGCAGCAGGCCTCACTTAGGATGATGTTAGGCATCAGGCATGCGATAGAGTTGGGTGGAGAGGATTCCTTGAGGCCCTATGCACCACGGAGGGGTTGGGTTCCAACGATTTGTTGTATGCAAGGAAAAAAACATCCCGGTGTGAGATATTTCCTCCTCCGTAACAGTCATCTACTGGTTCCTGTCCCTGACCATTCCTCTCGATTCTACGGATCTTTCCAGTTTCCTTCAGGCTTCTTCCAAGTAGTCCGCCCATCTTCATCTCGGTCTAACTCTTGGGTCTCTTTTCACAATAATAATAAAGAACTAACTATCACGTTATTTCTTCGAAGGGTTCGGCATAGACAGTGGACCGCAAAACTGCTCTATCTTGACATCGAACTTTCTCTATATTTATATTATAGAGTGGCCGCCGCCTTTTAGTGAGTGATTACTTTGTAAATTGTAATAAATGTGTATTATACGCATTACGCCTTGCTTAACACGAAGGATTACACAATTTAAACTTACAATTTTTAATGACAATGTCATTTAATTGGTAGCTTCACACAATTCCTTGACATTCTCGAAAGATTGATGAGTTTATCGTAACTAATTTTCACACTAATGAAGAGTTTTTATTTATCACCGCGATGAAAATATCAATATCTAGTTTTTTTGCGTTACACAGAAGAAAATTGTGAAATTTCGGACAACCATGAGATATTTAATGACTTTTGTAAATATTGCAAATTTTCAAAGACGTGAAAAATTACGAAACGAAATGCACACTTAATGGGTAAGTTCATTTGCCAAACAAACACTGGCAGTTAAAAATCGATAATGTTTGAACTAGAAAAATATGTTGAAATGGATTGAAATCTATAGTTATGAATTATTTGGCTATGGCAAATAGATTTACTTGTAACTGATCTTCAGTAAGTAATCTTCATAATAAATCAAAAGTATTTCAAAGTCATTAACACTGCTATTGAACGCAAATTAAAAATTTTAAGTGTTTTTTTACAACAAAGAGCTTCATTGATCATTAGACTTTTATTATCAATTAAAACATCAGATAGTGTGAATTGAAAGTCAACAGATAAACAAATTATTCACCTGCAAAGTGTTTTTCAATGCCATTTAAAGCAATTAAAAAAAACAAATAAACGACAATTGCGAAATTCTATAAAGCATTTAAAACTTATCTATCTATGAATCAGATAATGTTTTTTCTAATAGATCAATATATTTTGTGTTTACTTCAATATTATTAATAACACGTAAGTATTATTTATTAAATATTTTGACATTATAAGTATAATAATCACAACATGTTTCGTAGGTAACCTAGTCTACCCTCAGGTGTAAATACGAGTATATACACCTGAGGATGGAAGAGGTCACCTTCGAAACATGTTGTGATTAATATTTTTGTTCTGTTAAAAATATTTAATAAATAAAAGTGGAATAAACACAGTGATATTAATTCCACTGTGTTAACGCCTTGAACATCAATCGTCATGTTATGAAAAAACCCTCACATTGTTTGCAAAATAATGTTACAAGGGAACTCCAGCCGTTTAAATATTAAAATTTTAATAATGGTTATATATAATAACTAAATTTTATGGGTGGCGTTCACACAAAATATTCTAGTATTATCGGAAAAATACATTTTATTTATTATTGCAAATTTTAAGCCAATTTAGTTGCTTACATTTTCTATGTCAGATTTGTTTTATTTGTGTTCAAAATGTTAATTGCACGGAGTGTAGTCAGTAAGAAAAAGGTCAGTAAAATAACCGGGTGGTAGTCTAGGGGATAGAACGCTTGGCTCCTGATCCAGGGGACTTAGGTTCAAGCCTGGACACGACCAGATTCCTTCTTTATGATAATGAGCTATTTTCTGCTCACATTGAAGATTGTTAAATAAATTCTAATACCATTGTTATAAATCCTTGATGTTAGTCTTTAAAAAAAAATACTTGAAGGCGAAATATAAATTTATTACTTTGGTTAGTTAGTGGTTACGTTGGCGATTGTGACGCAGAATAGGTCAATAAGACGTAGATAAACAAAAAGGGTGTTGAATATCCTCGTTAGTAAAGGGTTCGATTTTTACTTTAATCTGTTTTAAATGTTTCAATTAAAAATAAATAAATATAGGTACCCCGCTAATTTCATCTGGTAAATGATTAGTGAACGGTGAAAATATATGACAAATAAATGGAATCGAAGACAAAAAAGATGATTTGTTTATTTTCTGTAATTTAGAAGCGAAAAGAGAAGGATGGAGTGCCGCATCGGTAAAAGTGTGACAGTCCATTCTTTCTGCCTACCCTTTCGGGGAGACGGCGTGATGGGTAGTTAGTTAGTTAGAAGCAATTAATTGTATGTATAATAGTTTTACTTGTGATGGTCTGGTGTGTTGACGCAAATATTAGTTTTTCGTATTTGCATTGCCAGTGCGTGTGAATAAATTATTGCAATGAATTATTAATGATGATGAAAGCCAAAAAAGTAGTTGTGGTTTAATTTCTTGTCGATTTCATTTGCGAAACATCTCACGACTTATGCCGCAAGTTCATAAATATTCATACTTGGTCATCTTTCAAAGAGTTGAGTAAAATCTGATTGTATTTCAAATTAATTTCTAGACCATTATCTAATAAATGAAAGTGCATTAATCGTTTTTCGAACATTTAATTAGTCCATTACAATGGAGTGTATTTGGCGCATAACATATCATTAAAAAGAAAGCAAGTCTCCGTTAACTAAACTGTTAATACAAAAGTGCTCTGTATTAATCAGCAATGATTTTCGTCTTGTTAAATATTGATAAGAAAACATCCTCTGTGGCAATAGCTACTTAGAATGAAGACGATAGATTTATGATTGTTCTGGAAGAAAGGTGAAATGGAGTGATAGGTGAGTGATGTTGAATGTGTTGGCTCGTGGGATATAATTTTCTAATTATTTGCAAAACAATGATCGTTTTAATTACTTTAACATAATTATTCGTAAAACGACTCAAACTGCGGAACAATATGTAGCACTTAGAATGCATGTTTTGTTGTAATAACAGTTTTGAATATACAACGCTCAAACAGATTTTTAACATTTTTACATACTTATGGAAAACCCCCCCTTTTTTTAAAGGACTTCGTTCACATTTAAATAAATATGACTGCATGGCCATCTTTCAAAGAGTAAAATTTGATTGTCTTTCAAATTAATTTCTAGACCATTATCTAATAATTTAAAATATCTTTATAATATCACTGAGGAAGGACCGGGTTATCCGAAACACGTCTGATATTCAATATATTTTTTTAAAAATTTAGTGTTGTATAGACAAAGTACTCGTATTTTAAAAAGAAAAAGACAAATAAAATATAAGTGCACTTAGTATTTAAACAAAACTTTATTACACTTGACGCAGACATGTTTCGGTTATGACATAACCATCTTCAATGTAAAAATTCACGTTCGTTCACAATTATATTTTTTACACTATACTTTACATACAGTGGTTGAAACAAAAAAATATATTCGAAACAAAGAATAATGTGTATCCAACTATTTTAAAATAATTCGTCTTCATCGTCTTTTGCTTTCTTTAAGACTGTGTGACTCGGAGCCTGTTCCTGAGATGTAGGCATCCAGCTATCTCATCATATTTGAGGTAATCTTACTGGATGTCGACTTAATATTATTTCTCCTTGGTAAGTTTTGGGCATATATTGTGTTCCGATGTTCAGTTTTCCAAGCTGTGAGGTAGCTTATTTATCACTCTAGGCAGGTGACCGACCTCGTATAAAAAACTTTTAAATCCAGGCTTGGGAACGGCAATCGCGAAATAAATCCCCATTTTTCAAAAACTTTAATAAATATATAATAAAGACTCATTCAATTAATCAAATATTTCTTCTACACTATTAAATTAAAACATATTTTCAAAAAATTGATCTTGTTAAATATTCGTATTAACACGAGCTTTACGGTAATTATAATCATAAATATTTTTTATTAGGAAAATACTGTTTTTTCCAAAATTGGGTTTATTTTTTTTAGTTTCTGAAGGTTCAAAAATAATTCGGCGAAACATGTCATTCAGATAAAATATAATAAAATTTCTATAAAATATACGTTTTCATTCATATTAACTATATTCAATAATGAATTTATTGAAAGCTAAGGCATTAACCAGGTTAATTATTTTAAAATTAAAGTTATCGTTCCTTTGTATTGTATCGATTTTTTAAAACGTTGTGCTATTTAATATTATGTGGATTATGAACATTTCCAAAGAAAGTTATTTACCATTTCCAAAGTATTACATATTATATAATTTTCTATTTACGAGTACATAATCACATATTTTTCATCATAGAAAAATGTTGGTTCTATTATTTGTTTGCATTTATTCAATGGCTAAATTGGTGATTAAACATTGGTGGTCAAAATGTTTGACCACAAAATTAAAAAACTGTTAAATTTAAAAAACTTTGCTTTATGTATCACAATTGTATTTTTATTTTACGCGGTATCTGTTTCATGTATAATATAAATAATATTATACGAAAATTTGACATTTGATATAATATTGTAATACCTGATGATGTCAACACAGATTGACAAAACAGCTGTCGCGTAAAATAAAAATATAATTGTGATGCATAAAACAAAGTTTTTTTAACATTTAATTAAACACTGTTTGTACTTGATAAACAACCACTTTATTTGTGAGGATCGGGGCCTACCGGTTTCGCTCTATGTGAGTTTCCTCAGGGCTTTACAAATACTGTAATAGTACACATAAATACATACAGTATGTACATAGTACACATACAGTATGTGTAAAGCTCTGAGGAAGCTCGCATAGAGCGAAACCGGTAGGCCCTCATCCACACAAATAAAGTGGTTGTATACCAAGTACAAAAAATGTTTAATTAAGTGTTAAATATGTTCAACCACCAAGTCAAAGATTTTTAATTTAACAGTTTATAATGTTAGAGTATCATAGTGTTTCGGCCAAAACAATGGACTATAATACAAAATTAATGATACTTAAAATAAAAACATAATATACCATAAATCTTCGAAACAAATAAAACATTATTTAGTACAACATTTTGAATGTATACAAATGCTTGTAGACGAATACTGGATTTTATTTACCCATTGCGGGTTATCAATTCAAGGATTAATTTTATCTAATCTAATCTTCATAGATGGCGCTGGTCTGTAAATTGAAACTGACATGTGAATTGTGGTGTTGGATATTAACAAATGTACAACTTTCAAAAATTTGTCAGACATGATGGTCATAAGAAAGGTGAAATGGGGAATGTTGTAATTACATAAAGCGTGCGCTTAACCCAACCAATGACAGGTCATAAGTCCTGTAAACACCTCGATCACCATATTCAGTTTCCGGTTTGCATCTTCGTCTCTATTGAGATAAAATTAATCCTTGAATTGATAACCCGCAATGGGTAAATAAAAATCCAGTATTCATTCAAGTATTTGTATACATTCAAAATGTTGTATAATACAGTATGTAAATAGTACACATACAGTTAATTGTTAAATATGTCCAACCACCAAGTCAAAGTTTTTTTAATTTAACAGTTTATAATGTTAAAGTATCACAGTGTTTCGTCCAATACAATGGACTATCACAGAATATTAATGTTACAAAAAAATAAAAACATAATATACCATAAATCTTCGAAACAAATAAAACATTATTTGGTGTTTGAAACAGCGAAAAAACTAAGGCGGTGCTGTGTGTAATATATTAAACTGCATTTTTTGTTTGGTAAACAAAATAATTAAATCGTGTTACGTCGTTATTCAAGAAAGTTGTAAAATTAAGATCATGATATTGATTTGTGGTTAACATTTAATCTGAGGCGGCAAACGTGAGGCAATAACTTCAGATATTATTATTGGTAATTTTTCAATACATGGTACGTATTAAAAGTTATTCCCAGCCAACGTTTCTCAATGTTGGCTGAATCAAATTCGGCTGGGGACTGTCTCAACTGTACAGCTTATGAAATCCTGGTAATTCAGGTATTTTTACCATACTTTTAATTTAATATTAATGAAGACGTTTTAAAAAATCAAATTGATCCGATAATAAATGAAAGGACAATTGTTCAAATATATTTGAAACAGGTTCTTTTTTTATCTTTTTTTACAAATAATATTGTGCAAAATACTCGAAATTAATCACTAAAATGTGACAGTTCGTTGCTATTTTTTGACACTTTTACGGCTAACTACATTCAAGTCTGATTTCATGAGATATTTTCGCAAATCGAGGGTTGACAGGCGTGAAATCTCTGTCTATTACTAATCATTGATGACTAACTACATTATGTCGCATATCCGTAACAGTGCTGTGCGCAGGAAGCTGTCAATTTTACCCTTTAATAAATGCGCAAAAAATAAGTACTAATATAAATTCAATAATAAAACATCCAGAAAACAGTCGTTTTTATTACAACTATATATATTTTATATGGAGTTTTACACTATTGTTCAAAAAACGATAAACTGTTTTTTTTTATTAAATGATAAAAATGGCATGATATGAATAATATTATCATAAATTGCGAGCATATCATATCGTCCTTATATTATCGTCCGATGTCCAGTTTAGAAAACCAAAGACTTAAAAAGAATAATAAACATTAAAAAAACATAAAATAATTTTAAAAACTTTGTATTTAACCACGGTTTGTTTATTATAACTAATGGCAACTAGTTTCCTTTGGACCTTAATAAGGGCAGTATAACAACAATATTGGTTGATTTACTGCCATGATGAAGCTTGGGTCCAAGCGAAACTAGTTGGTGTGAATTATAATAACCATACCGTGGTTAAATACAAAGTTTTCATATTTTTTATTTTTATTTATATTTTTAAAATTTCGGGAGAGACGGGTTCTGGAGTGGAGACCGCGTACAGGATTCCACATAGTTGGATGACCCCCTGCCCGCTGGAACGACGATCTGAAGAGGATTGCTGGACATGGATGGATGGGAGCGGCAATGGATAGGGGGCGGTGGCGTGCTTTGGGAGAGGCCTACGTTCAGCACTGGATGACAGATGGCTGATGAGATTTTTAAAATTTCTAACCACAAACTGAGTGCTTCATATGAAAATAAAGATTTTTAAACGAATCAACAATAATATAATCAACAACAATAATATATGAATTTGGGCTGATAAAAAAAGAAATGACCGTCAAGCATAAAGTTTGAGAATCTATGTTAAAGAGGTAAGAGTAAAAGGAAAACAAATTAATATTTTCTACGTTATCTAAATTTCTGCACGTATTGACGCCTATAACACCACCATTAATGAAATAAGAGAGTCATTATAATAGTTGCCCGAGTAGGATTGTATCTATAATACATACGAGGTTCGTAGGGTCTTGTGGTAAGGTAATAATTGCAATTAAATATGTAACTCTGATAGAGCTTTGTAAGAATAAACGTCTATCCTTCAGTCATTTCCAAAGAGGCCAATATCGACCGGTCAATATTTCAGGTTATATTAGGTCAATATTTTCTGTTATATGGGATCGGCTCTCCAAATACAGCTTCGTCAAATCTCGCGAACTTGGGTCATCTGGCTGCCCACTTCAAGGCCGACCCGGTCCCCTGCTTCCATTTTCCAGTTGCATGGGCTTGTAGACGATGTAGTTGAAAAAAATCTCATGAATTTAAAAATAAAATAAAATATCTGCAATGGTGTGTAAAAAATTAGGCAAATTCTTCTTACAACGTATCGTATTGTTAGCATGATTAAAATTTTGGAGATTCAGTAGTCTCATATTTCATTCGGTCTTCCTAGTTTCGTGCTCCATTTGCATCATTCAGGTAAAATTTCATTATTAATTTTTTTCCATATACCAAAACATCTCATAATATTTTGTTCGAATACATCTACACTGCATTCTTTGATTCTCTCATGATTCAAAGAAAAGGAAAAATCACAAATATTTTTGATATAATCTTCAAATGCCTAATTTTTCTTATTTCTTCTCAATTAAATTGCAGTATCCGTGATTTTTAACGTTCGTTTTGCGTTCCCATATCATACAATGATTAAAGGATATTGTATGATATGGGAACGGAAAATCGAATTTAAGTACTCCGCAAATTAATTTTCCCATACGTTGCGAACGCCTTAGGGCATTATAATGCAATCTCAAATCTACTTATCCAGGTGTTACTAGAATTTCATTATAGAGAGATGACTAATAAATAAACCACATCAAATAAATACAATACGTTTTTTATAAATAAAAACTTGTCTATATAACGGACCGTGTTGTCAAACTAAAGTGGAAACGGGCAGGGCATGTTGCCAGATAGGTAACAGAGAAGTGGGCGCCTAGAGACCCTGGTAGGACAAAAGGAGCATTGGTCGACCCCAAATAAGATGGGCTGACCACCTAATTCCAGTCGGGGGAAGCAGATGGATGAGAGTCGCGCAGTACAGAGTAAAATGCAGAACGTTTGAAGAAGATTGTAAATAACTGAGAATATCAATGTAAAGACGTATATTATATAATAGGTTCGTACTGAAAACATTATTAAAGGGATTCATTTTTAAATTAAGATTTACTACTATCCTTAAGCGCTATATTCGATTTGAATTTTGGAATATCGTGCCTAGATATTTGATATTGCCCTTATTTTTTTGTCTCTTAATATTATATTTTTCGCTTCATAAGAGCAATACGAGTAGGTTGTTATATTCATATTGCTCTTATGAAGCTTTGGTATAAAATTAATTAGTTGGCTTTAAATACAATTACTGTTTCGTGGTTAAATACAATAGTTATTTTAGAGTTTAAATATATTCCCAAACCGGTAGATTCTTTGTTGTTTTTTAAGGGTCATGTTCATAACTCAGAACTACACGTTACCACTGACTTGATGATGGTATTATAAATGTGCAACTTGGTGTCTTTGGATAGAAGTTTAGACTTTAGGAATGTCTCCAAGGAGGCTGCAGCTCGTACGCCTTTTTCAACTATATGTTCTAACTCCGCATATATATCATTGAGATTTGTCTTGAATTGTTTCACGATATTCTTCTTCTATCCTTATTACTCTCATATCGGAGGTCGGACAACGCCATGGCTATATCTACCCTGATCCAGCAGCTCCAAACAGGGATGTTGTACTGCAACTGAACTTCTTTTCTTTCTGAAAGTTTTCTAGCCAGGATTTTTTTCTTTTCCAGACACTTCGTTTTCCGTTAATTTTTACGTTAAATCAATTGCAGCACTTTTTATTTATCTTTTTTCATAATGTGCCAGAATAGTCTGGACAATTTATTTTTCTTTATGCACTCGCTGCAATACATCCTCGTTTGTGACTCTTTCCGTCCATGATATTTTAAATATTCTTCTATACAATTCAAAGGCAGCCAGCTTTTTGAGGAGAGCTTTTGTCAAGATTATGTTTCCATGCCGTAGAATATGCAGGGTAGCATTGTACATCAAAGTATTCTAATTTGCAATTTGATGATGCGCCTCTTTTTCATCGTTTCGGTTTCATTTTTAAGAAGCTATTTCGGGTCATTTCAAATCGTATTCTTATATCCTGACCACGGTCCAATTCATCATTCAGCCAACAGCCTAGGTATTTGTAATGGTTAAACTGTTCCAAATCATAGTTTAAAATTATTTTTAGTATGAATAGCGGTGCTATCACGATAGACTCTTTTAAATTTAATTGTTTGTTTTTTGTTTTAAAACATTATTGCTTCACAAAGTTGTATTGTTTCTCATATGTTTGTTATTAAATAATAGTTTACTTGTCATTTTGTACCTTCTGCTATCGAAGAGCAAAAGGTCATTAGAAGCATCCATTGTTAGAAGTATTCCTGAATCGGCGCGGCGTAACATCTCACTTTTCTCGCAATACTCTGATAAAATCGTTTCTCACACTTTTGAATATCAAAGATTTACGAAAAGAAATTGCTCTCCAGTTACACAACGTAATGGAAATGAATGTATTTTGATTAATGATATGCAAGTCTGGGTGTTTTATTTTGATCAACGTTATTAACAACTCTAAATTTAATTGAGGTGCAGCAAACTTAGTT